>JAHWFO010015886.1:0-17270 GCA_023313115.1 Rhysida immarginata | reverse complement strand
GGGGGGGGGGGGTGAAGATTGTGAGTCACTGAATGGTCGCCCATCCAGTGGCTAGCCGTACCTGATGTTGCTTAACTTCACAGAAGTTGTTGCATTGAAAGCCCACCAGGCCACGGCCTCCCCCTATTAAGGATTATGTAATATACTGATATTAAGCTTAAGGATTATGTAATATAAATGTATTAAAAAGTATTAAAGAAAAAAAAATAGACATATTGAATGTTATAGATATCGAAAATGAAACTGGAGGTGCTGCAGTGCCACAGTTCCTATGGACGAGCCGCCATAAAATGTATAAATTGCATTTACTGACAATCCCTTCTTCCTACCCTTGATCACCTGGATCAACCTGGATGGTCCTGACGGTTGTCAGTTTTATTAGCATGACTCGAGAAGAGCAGTCGGTTGGTGTAAACTGTTCAGTTATGGTCTGGGGTGCTTTTGCTTAGGGGGCAAAACTAATTTAGCAGTTGTCAGTGGTTGCATGAATGCCACTAAGTATCAAGAGCTAATACAAGTTCATCTTTCATTCATCCAACAATCTCAGATGTTCTAATCTTCCAGCAAGACAATATCTTGCCATGAAGCAACAACAAAAATTGCTTGAACCAAAATATCACAACTTTAGATTGGCCAGCATGCAGTCACGATTTAAACCCCATAGAAAGTTATGGAATGATCTTGTGAGGGCAGATTATGCCCTCGCAAGCAATACAATTTAGTTGCTGAACCACACGCAGCTTGGGAATATATTCCCAATGAAATACTGCACAAGCTAGCAATACAATGGAAGATAGACTCTTAAGTTCTTTTAAGAAAAAAAAAGGGGGAAAATATAAACTATTAACACCTTTCCATGTCAATGTTGGTTCCAGGAACACAAAGGCAAGTTTTAAACATCTTCATTCGATCATTGTCAAACCGTCTACTTTAGACATTCTCAAATTCTGGTAATGCCTTAATTAGTTCAGATGACTGCCAGACTAGGAGTTTAGGTATACAGGGTGAAAATTAATTCCACTGCCAAACTTGGAGAGATAGTAGGGATAGTCAGAAAATTTTTTTTACCAACTCAAAACAGTTTCAGCAGAACTCCATGACATGTGAGAACAGGAAGTGTGGAAGAGGAGATACTGCAACGGTTTGCAGAGGATCCCTCAACAAGCACCCGTGCAGTCAAACGTCTGGAACGTCATGCATGACAAGGGGCAACATCCATACCACGAACAGACCGTGCAGGCTTTGCGACCCACCAACTACGTGTGTACTATTCCGACTGGTATCTTCGGAATGTTGCAGTCAATCCCGCGTTTGGTGAATTTGTTTTGTTTTCTGATGAAGCACAATTTACCAAGGGTGGTCTCTTCAATTGTCACAACCGCCATGTGTGAAACGACACAAACACTTTGAACAACTGCTGTAACTGTTCTGTGTTGGTAAATAAATTTTTCTCGCAAAACTGGTATAAAGACAAGTTGTTTGTTCCGACTATCCCTACTACCTCTCCTAGATTGGCAGTGGAATTAATTTTCACCCTGTATTCAGGACAATTCTAAGCTTATTTCTTAGAAGTTCTACGTTCTAGAGCTTTGGGAGAAAAGTTGGTGCCTATGCCATTTTCCTGAAATATTCTGGAAACGGACGCATCCAGGCTCCACTCAAAAACTTTAAACATGTACAGGTCAAGTAGGGTGTCATTGGATAGATCTTGGAAAACACTATAGGAAATATTTTTCCAATCTGCTTCCTTAAGGAAGTACAAGGCAGGTGCACGTTTCATCACATTAAATGGTCAAACGTCATCCATTTAGGCATTGACATTTGCGCAGTCTCCTCAATTCATTACAGGCTGAGAGGACCTCTTCCTGTGTTTGCCTCCTTAATCGATCCATCATATCCTCCCTGGACTTGATACACGATTTCCTTTAGCGTTCCACAGATGAAAAAGTCGAGGGCGACTGAGGTCCGAAGACTGAAGTGGCCATGCTGCAGTTCCAATTCTCGTCGCTAAGGGCAGATCTTCAAGGAGTTTTTCAGAAATAGATATACATATGAGAGAGCTGCTGATATTCCAGCCTCTGACAATGCAACACCATGAAACCACACTTCACACGTTGGTCATCTACCTCACGAAGCCAGTGAGTATTTTCCTGTAACCAGTAATGTGTGTTATGAGATGGGACCAGAGGCGGGTCCTTTATCTTAGCAGGACGAGCATTATAAAAAAATAGTAGCAAATTGGAAAATCGGAAATATATTTAACAAATGAATTACACATTTATAAAGTGTGCTCAATAATAACAAACTTTATGAATTTTTTTTGGGTACCTAAGTGTTGCATGATAGTTTTGCCTTGCCTCACCAAAGCAGAGAACCATGTTCATCATTTCCTGAGGCATTGTGCTTTGGTCTGATCTTGTTTCATGTCTTCTTATACCAATTGCACAGAAAACTGGTGTCTTCATGGTAATTTGTGGTACTTTCCGGAACAGGATATGGATACTACAAGAAGTAATTTGCATGCTTGCCACTAGGTACTCCTGGAACTTGAACCCAGGATCTTTGGACTCTTTTGCTCTTGTTTTCTCCATAGGCCACTCATCTCTTACTCAATCTTAAACAGGAATCAAGGTATTAACGTTGCAGAGACTGCAATGAGGTTTTTGGGTGATCTGTTCATCGGATTTTGAATTGGATTGGAATTTGCATAGTACATTTGTATCCAAGATAGAAGGGTGGTACAGACGTTTGACTCGCCTTGTATAATTTACACTGTTGGAAGTAGGACATCCCATTGTTACAGTTTCCATTCTTCTGTCAAACTACTCTTCCAAGAAATTTCAAAATGGCAAGTGCAAAATCTGAATCTAGAATCTTTAGGGTCAAAATTCTACAGATGATTATGTAAATTGAGTATTTTGAGAGAGAGGACTAATAGTCGGAAAGGCATATTTCAGGTACCACGAGATCTTGAACGAGTACATACCTATGAGGAACGATTTTGTAAGCTGCTATGCGAACTTTCTAGGTTTTCCATTAACTGAGCCATACCTGTTTTCGTCAACAAGGCATAACCTAAACAGATACAAATGTCTCCATGGAAACATAAGCGATTATGTATTGTTTTGCAAGCTAGCGCCACCAGGCGTTATGATTGTTTTATGAAACTAAACCAGCTTACAAAGACGTACCTCAAGTAGGTACTCGTTCAAGATCTCGTAGTGCCTGAAATATGCATTTATAACCATTGGTTCCCTGTCTCAAAATAGTCAGTTTACAGGCCTCGATCATCTGTAGAATTTCGGCCCTAAAGGTTTGAGACGCCCTCTATAGAAACTGGCCTAATAAGACTTGGGTTGGTATATTTTCACTTTAGTATAATCAAAGAAGCTGCTTGCCCACTTCACCACGAAGCGTGATTGTTGACGGTGTGACGTCATGTTTTTCAGTTATCTCTAAAAACTGAAAAATAGGTTTTGTGACCAATAAAATAAGTACTGACCATTAGCCTCCTGTAACCGGCCGGGGGGGGGGGGGGAAACCAACTGCCCACTGTAACCAAATAGGTTGGGGTATATATCATCTTGACCCCGGAGGGGGACGTCGTAGACAGAACGCCGAAGGCGTTCGAGTAACGGAAAACGGCGTTCAATGAGGCCCGCAGGGCCGAGAGTAGTAAAAATTTCCTAACTTTGCACGTAAAATTTTCCTTAGATAACCTCTCTCAATTTCAGACTTCGGCGCGTGGCAAAACGAACTGTTTGGGATTGTGCGGATAGTAAAACTTAACCAATAACAGTTTTTAGAGATAACTGAAAAACCTGACATCACATCGTGCAACAATCACGCTTCGTAGTGAAGTGGGCAAGCAGCTTCTTTGATTATACTAAAGTGAAAGTTTACCCTTGGATTCTTAGTTCTTTGTTTTTTTCTATCCGAACTGAATGCAAGTCGTGGTTCTCAATGCAATGAGATTATTCGAGATCTATAGGACTCACTATTGTTGATTTAGGCCAGATCGAGGCCTGTTTTTCTAATGAGATAAACGAGAAGGAAGGGGGGGATACTACTTGCCTGTAAGACTTACCCATATCCTTCTAGAACTAGCACATCGCGGAAGATTTCCACTGGCCGCCGCCTTTGATTAGTCTCAGCATTCTTGCGTCTTCTTTATAGCTAGCGCCATGAGCGCCAATGTTCCAAAGGCGAAAAGCAACATCGCGATGCACCGGCAACAGCTGGACGAGGCTCCTTCTCCCATGGCCAAAAGGGTCTGAAAGACAGGTTGGTCGCTCGCGCGCGAGTTTGTGGGTTGGTGTGATAATTTTGCCTGGGGTTCCACGGAGGCGAGCCCTTCACTCAATCACCACGAATGTACACAGCAATGCAGGATGATGAGTAATTAGGCGATGTCGCAGTTGCCAAGGTTGCTAGAGCGTCAACAATGGAGAGCGCGCGGTGTAAACAATGCTGGCGGACTAACTGCGTTGACCGAGAAGGTTTTGCAGGACTGGGCTATGCACGTTTAGGGGAAGTCAGCTCGTGTGTCCTTAGCGCATTGTTGTCGGTGGATTTGTAACAATGACTGAAGCTGCAATTACAATATTTTGGATGTTTATGAAATATTTTGATATTTTAAATACTATTTTATTCATTTGATCTTCTTTATAGCCATTTCCAAGTTCCTTTCTCTATCTTCTGTTCAACGTACACCGCTTCGTATGGGATATGGAAACCGAAGGCCTGTTCGAACACCTTTGCTGTCTGGAGTTAACAACAATTAAGTGTTATTGTTTGGGGCATGTTTTCCTGGCATAATTTGGGCCCTTTAAATCGTTTGCAACAACGTCTGAATAGTACAACATACCTAAGGTCATCCTATCATGTTGATGGCGTATCCCAAGGAGATGGCTTCTTCCAATAAGACAATGCACCATGGCACGGTGCTCGCATTGTGCAGGAGTGGTTTCAAGAACATGAGGGAGGCTTTACCTTGCTTAGGTGGCCCCCACAATCACCAGATCTTAATCCAATTGAGTATTTGTGGAACGAAGTTGAAACAGCCATTAGGCAATGTCAAGGACAATCGTCGCAGTATTGAAGACAAAAGGTGGCCCAACGAAGTACTAATGGGGTGGTCATAATAATCTGGCCACACTGAAGAGCCAAAACATTATGATCACCTACTCAATAATGCGTTGCGTCACCTTTGGCATGCAAAACAGCTGCAACTCGCCTTGGCATGGATGCCACAAGTTCTTGGTAGATGACTGGAGACAGGTTGTACCAAATGTCTAAGCAGCTGTCACGCAAAGTCGAGATATTCCAACATGGTGATGTTTGAGCTCTGACCTGCCGCTCCTTGACATCCCAAATATGCTGTATCGGATTAAGATCCGGCGAGTTACGTGGCCAGAACATTAACTGGAATTCATCCTTATGCTCCTCGAACCACTCCAACACAATTCGAGCCTTGTGATATGGGGCATTGTCTTGCTGGAAGATTCCATTTCCAGTTGGGAAGACAGACGCCATGTAAGTGTGCATCTAGTCCGCAATGATGTTCAGATAGTCCGCAGCTTTCATGGTCCGTTCTACCACAACTACGGGCCCCAAAGCCGCCCATGAGAACGTCCCCCAAAGCATAATACTGCCACCACCAGCCTGTGTATGGCCTACTGTACAGGGGGGGGGGGGGCAACTGTTCGCCTGGAAGTCGGCGTATCCTGACACGACCATCCACGTGATGAATAAGAAATCGTGATTCATCCGACCAGGCAACTCTCTTCCACTTATCCATGGTCCAGTCTCGGTGTTCCCGGGCCCACTGTAGGCGTAGTTGACTATGACGCTTTGGTCAACAGAGGCACAAGAGTGTGACGTCTGCTACGCAGTCCTATATCCAACAGTGTCCGCTGAACTATGTGTTTCAAACACTTGCACTTGGACCTGCACTGTATTGGGCTGTCAGCTGACCCACTGTCTGGCGCTGATCTTGCTTTACCAAGCGGGACAGTGTCCGAAGTCCTTTTTCTTTGAGGACGCCTGGACGTCCAACACCTTGGCGTCTACTGCTGGTTTCACCGTCATTTATCCATTTTGCATAAATACTAACAACGGCAGATCGTGAACAACCTACCAGTCGTGCAGTTTTGGAGATATTCGTTCAGAGTCTTCGTGCCATTACAATCTGCCCTCTATCAAATTCGCTTAGATCAGCAGCCTTTCACATCACTCGCAAAAGTAAGTGCAAGACCGATTCCTTACCTTCTCCAGGAGCAGTTAAATAACGTTCCCACATTGTGGTGATGGTCATAATGTTTTGTCTCTTCAGTGTACATCAAGTATCACCAAGAGAAATTTAAGTGCGGTACTATTAGATTTCTGGTATCACTGAATTACGTTGATTAGAAGGGTCTCCAAAGGGCTCCGAATAGTCTTCTTTATTTTATAACTGCTGCATATCGCATTCTGTAATATTAAGATTTGGAAAGGGCGTCGTGTGATATATCAAATAACACGAGCATTTTCTAACAATTTCATTCCTGTAAACAGATTTGAAGTAGCAGTTATGGTTCAAAAGTTACAACACATTTTGTTTGGAATTACAGGCTGGACTGTTCTCCATAAAGGACAGTCATTTAATGTGTACAACATGGTGTCTCTCTTGGTCAAGGCACATTTGAAGGCAATGAATCCAATCGTCATGCGCTCGCAGAAGGATTTCCGCAGAAATGCTGGCACACGCTTCTTCAATGCGTTGCTGGAGATGGTGTCTGTTTTTGATTTTCTCTGCATATACGAGTTGCTTTAAATGACCCCACAGATAAAAGTGGTGTGAGATCAGGTGATCTGGGTGCCCATTCCACAGCACCACGTCGGCCAATCCAATGACCAGGAAATTTAACATCTTACCACTGACGAACATCTGCACCGTTGTGTGGTGGAGCCCCATCCTGGTGAAAATAAGAGGGAAAGCTGCCATCTTCAATCAGAAGTGAGGGAAGCACCACTTCTTGCAGCATTTCCAGGTACCATTGAGCATTTAGGTTCTAATCAATGAAAATGGGTCCAATTACACGGGTACCCCCTATTCCACACCACACCATAACCTTTACGTCACCAACAACCTGGAAGGTTCCATTCCGTGTGGATTGTGGTCACTCCAATACCTGTGGTTGTGACGGTTGACTTCACCACTGACATAAAAGTTTGCCTCACCACTGAACAAGATACCTGCGTACCTCATCACTGCGCACGTCTGTCTGGGTCATCCTCTGCTAGGTGCTGGAGTATCTGAATCTTGAATGGATTCGTACGATCGATGATTGGCTGATTCCACATTCTGCTGACAAACATCGTGTGCTGCGTAGTGGGCTCTTGACGAAGGACACCAAAACCATTGTTGAGGTTGTCTCGTCAGTAGCACTTATTGGATGGCCACTCCGTGCCTTGTCAACCACAGTCCCAGTTTCTCGGAATTTCTCAATTAAGCACCTGACAGTGTTGTGTGGAAATTGGAAGTCTTTCTGGGTGCCGGTTGTTTAAATCTGCAGCGATGACACGGAAACTTCGTTCTCCAGCATCAAAATGACCTCAGTTCTCTCCTCCGTTATCAAAGCCATCTTCAGTTACCTGCTACAAAATGAAACAAAATGTATTAACTTTTGAACCATAACTGCTACTTCAAATCTGTTTACAGGAATGAAATTGTCAGAAAATGCTGATGTTATTTGATATATCACACGATCCTCTTTCCATTTAAAAAAAACTGACTTAGATTCAAGACGGGGGGTGGGGGGATCTAGAAATTTTGGCGTCGACTGCAAAGGTCATTTTGCGCCTTTTACACAAGTCATAACAGTATGCAGCCCGGGACAAACACAAACATCCATGCCCACGGCGGGATACGAACCCGCGGCCAGGCGGACTCGAGAACTAGAAAGCCTACGCCCTAGCCCTCTCGGCCACCTGGCCGGCGATTCAAGATGTACATACCGTAAACGATAAACCATCTTACCCATACCTTATTGGAATATTCAGATTCCCCAATTTCTGCAAGCTTTTCGAAAAAACAGGATGTACTGCGACTTTGGCTCACCCTATGTATAAGAATATTTTCCACTTACAGAAAATAAATTAGTATAATTATTCCAAACAGAAAACGAAACTCATTCAACAAAACCAGATATAAAATTTATTTCAGTGAAGTTGAAACTGGAAATAATAAAGTCATTACAATCAGGTGGAAGACAGAGATGTAATGATGCTGCAACAGGTGGTAGTGCCAGTCCTTCTTCACATATGCACCTCCCAGGACCACACACTCTTCCCAGTGATGGACGACTTGCTGGATGCCACTTTTATAGAAGTTCTCCGTTTGGCTGTTGAGGAACTCTTCCACTTCCCTGTCGTCTTGAAAATGCCGTCCACAAAGCAGATTCTTCAGGCGAAGGAAGAAGTCGCTTGGGGCCAGATTCTTCAGGTGAAGACGGCGGATGGGACACTATTTCGAACCCCAGCTCCACCGCAACGCGCATGGTCTCGCATGCGGAATGTGCCGGCGCGTTGTCGTGCAGAAGTCTGACCCCGTTGGACACCTTGATCTGTTCCACTATCCTCTCTACTTGCTTCACAATTTCTGGTTCGTCTTCCACGCTTGTCTGGCTGCATGGAAAACGTCAACCGTCTCATGTGATGGGACATTGTCACTATTAACGCCACTAACCCTTCAAATGTAAAAAACTTTATCACGGTTTACACCTCCAATTCTCCGACGGGCTGCAATATGTTGCTTGCGACGCTCTGTTGGTGTTTAGTGGTAAACTACCAAACGCGGTTTTGTATCCCACAGCACTCGAGGGACGTCACTTCCCAGTGGCACCACACATTTTCAAGTGATCATTCTTTCATGTCGATTGTAATGACTTTATGACCGTCCCTTGTATTACAGATTATAAAAACCACACACAAGTATTTTAACATTTTGTGCGTTGGCATTATTGGTTATTGTGCACCCATGCCAGCAAATGGCACCCCTATATTCACTTCTGGAAAGTTTTGGTATCACCATACAGAATAGTTTTGCACCGACACAGAAGACGACTACACCACTCAGTTTGCACCGAGGAAGACCAGCATGAACCATTATTTGGGTCTGAAGATGCAATATGGAATAACGGAAACCCATCAAAGGTGCAATATAGAGGCAGTGCTTTACCAAGGCGAAGAGTATACAAATGGATCTAGAAATTCATCCTTGGGGTAAATGGAGAGTAGCAAAATCATCTTCTTTCTTTCATTAAAATTATAAATATAGTAATCCCTTAGTATCCGCAATCAAATCTCATTGACATCCACAGTTTGCGATATCCCCATCAATGATGGGAAATTTACGTACTGCGGTTTGTCCTGATCTATTGACAACTTGAATCCCCTTACCCCCGTTTTCTCATAAGACTTTGGTCCAGTTATCCGTGAATTCATAAGAGGGCTTTGGGTATTTGAAGACATGTGATTGAGCACCTGCAGCTATGTGTACACCAATATCTGTACTTTCACCTTTACAAAGCATCAATGGCGGGCTATCAGCTAACGCAAGAAATGAAAAGACACGGGTTGATGACCTCTTCGTTATGGTATATGCACAAGCACAGCGATGTTGAAATTGCAACATTTTTAAAAGTCGCAGATCGTTTGTAACAAAGTTCGGAAGGAATTGGAGGCCTGAGCCAGACTTTTATACAAAAGGTGCAAAACATTATCGACACAGGAATGTCCATTGGAGCAATGCCCGACACTACAGGTTTCCGAGGGCACAATCCGCACTGTGTTGCATGAGGACCTTCAGATGAAAAAAAATTCAACAAGGACCAAAAGGTAAACCAGATGGTTATGTGCAGACCCCGCGGATATCCCATGTCATGCATACCAAGTTCCCCGCAATTGATGGTTTTAGGGATTGTAAATAGCAAAGAACATGCCATGCCATGCCACTGCTTTCCACAAGGTCTTTGAGCTAATACTGTTGGTTACATTTTGCTGCTGCAAAGTTGTGAAGCATTAGATGGACCGTGTTCACAATGGTAGGCCATACGTCTTCCAACAGGACTCTGCACCTGCACATAAAGCTGTGACTACACATGAATGGATGGCAACCCATCTGCATGATCACATCACACTGAATTTGTGGTCACGAACTCGTCAGATCTCAATCCCGTGCACTATTACATGTGGGACGTTGTTGAATGAGAAGCTAATATCGACAATCCCACAATACCATTGGCTGGGCCGAAATCGCGAAGGACCATTTGATTCAGGCATGTCAACACTTTCTATCTCGCATCAAAGCAGTCATTGCGGCTGTGGCATAATTTAGGGTTGGCCACATGTTTTTCTTTTGTCTAACACTATATGAATATGCGGATATGAATCTCTACATTTCTGGTACTCGAGAACTGCATTGGAATTGGAATTGCTTATCACCAATGTTGTACATGTAGCTGGTATCGAATTACAATTGCATATCTATATTGGTGGTATTTAATTGCTTATTGATTCAGCTAGTTATGGCTGTTCAGATAAGTCTAGTTCCTTTGATCTTGTCTAAGTTTTTCCTTTATCCAGAGAAACTGTTATCTTAACGACTTTGAGGCTGAATGCGTTATTGAAGTCTAGAGAGCTCTGATGATGGAACTATGTCTGTGTCTGGAACGTTGTGAATATCTACGATTATAGTAACTGTAGTGACTAAGAATATTTAAGTGTCAGATAGCCAAGGTATAAACACAGGTCGATTATGAATTCGAAATGGTTCCCAAATCTCTATAGTGTTGTTAACTGCTTGCGTGAAGTAATGGTTTAATTGGAAATAAATACAGTGGATGCCACTTAATGTGATAACTTATGGACAAGCAAAATTGATAATAGCCAAAGTTAAAAAAAAATAAATAAAATAAATGCATTATGACCAATCCAAATATTTTTACTATGGTACATTTGGGGGAAAATTTGATAATATCCAAAATTTTATTACAATAAACACCACCATGAAATGTGTGCACACTACGTGACATTGAAAATGCAACACCAAGGACCACGTGCATAGAAAATGATGAAAATCAGCAAACAGAAAGAGACACCAATGAACAGAAAGTGATGTTTATTACAACATGATACACCTATACACAGAGCATCAACACTGTGATTAGTAAGTTGTAAGACTACCACATGCGGCGATACGTCTAGGTATAGTCAATGAGCGTGCGGAATGTATCTGAGGGATGAATGTCCATTCCATGTCAAGCATTTGCCAAAGTTCGTCTTCTGAACGCGCTAATGGCAGTGACGTCCAATCGCGTCCCAGGCAGGAGAGACTGCTGGCCAGGGATATATCTGAGTACACTGCAGGGCATGTTGGCTGATGCTTGCCGTGTGCGGTTGGGCGTTATCACGCTGGTCAATGGCATTGTGCACTCGCTGAAGATAGTGTTACTGGATGCAACACCTCATCCACATATCGTTGGGACGTCAAGGTGCCATCAATACAGATCAAACGTGACCTGTATTGGACCAGTCACCAATTTGGCACCTAACTCTTACACGGCAATGTCACTGCTGAAACGGAAGCGTCACTCGTTTGAGGACGATATCGGAGCAATTAGGGTGTCCTGAACATGCTGCAAGAGGGTGACAAGTGGCCTGTGGGTTCACCAAAACTTGCCGGCGGATGCGTCTGTCCACACGTGCTCACATATCTGGGGCCGCACCGGAACCTCTCAAACGTGCCACATGCCTTTGTTCTGCCAATCTTCGCCACAACCAATGCACCGTGGGCACATATAGGTTGCCGTCTGCTGCGATTTGACGGAAGGACAAACCTTCCGAGTCTGATCATCATACCCCTCGTAAAATCGTTTGTCTGCTGGAACTGCCTTGGTTGATGACGTCCTGACATTCTCTGCAACTAAACGTTTCCTTAGCAACCAGAAAAAAAAATTGGAAGACGATTTCTGTACAAGACAAATTGACAAATATTGCTAATTATGCAAATTCTTTACCTTACATCGCATTCAAAATACGCGGGGAAGCTGTGCAATTTGCATCATTTACATATCTGTGAGCTGGTCAACCCTGCAACTTACATATTTCTCTGCCCATTCGTTCATGGTGTTGCATTTTCAATGCCATGTAGTGCATTTAGATACAAGTGTTCTAAAATGATAACAGATTGAAAACATTAACCATGATCACATGAAGCGGCACCCACTGCATACGGATATTTACCCACAAGGATTTTTTTGAATCATTTAAAAAAATCTACTCGAACCTAGGATTATCCAAGATGACCCCATGATGTATTAACATTATCACCCCAAATGGTGGACACCACATAGCTAACAGCAGCTACATTGAATAAACCTGTTCTCCAACCTTTCCTATATCTGTGCACCTAATTTTTGTATGAATGAAATAGGTTGTTTGGCATATATGATGGTTTGTTGTATACATGGTGTGTACTGTCCGCTTCTCACGAAAATGTCCTTGCGTTGTTGAAAGTGCTCACAGATACGAAAATACATGGAGGATAGGCAGGGAAAGCAGCATCTGGAGCCTGCTGTTAATTTGCACGTGGTTAAGGCTCCCTCCCCTATCAGTGCTGTGGACGCATCCACGACTGCAGTGCACGCAATGAGTACTTTCAACAAGGCAGGGGCATTTTCGTGGGAAGCAGACAGTATATAAAGTATCAGTCCTTTACCTTTCCTGCCTAAACGAATGAACCGCAGGTTTTCTCCTCTGGCAAGAAGGTACAGGTGACCTTCATCCACATGCATGCAGTTGGTCATGTACGCAGAACTTGAGAGTTGCTGCCTGGCATCATGCGAGTGAGTGTAGTAAATGCTTGTCGTTTTTTGATTTTCTCAAATGGCCAAACCATCAACAAAGAGTACTATCTGAGGGTCCTGCATCGCCATCATGACGCTGTATGATGGATACAGCCCAACCTTTGAACAACAGGAACTTATTCGCTTCACCACGACAACCCACCCGCATCCGATTCAGAAGTTCCTGGCCAAAAACAGCACTCCTTTGGTCCGTCAGCCACTGACATGGCTCCATGCGACTTTTGGCTGTTCCCCAAGCTCAAAACGTGGCTGAAAGAAACCAGATTTCAGTCATGAGAAGACATTATGCAGAAAACGACGACAGAGCTGTCCACCATTCCCAAATAGGCCTTCCTAAGTTGTTTCAACAATGGCAGGAGCGGTGGGAGAAGTGTGTGCAGTCCCAAGGAGAGTACTTTGAAGGAGAATAATGTTCAAATTCTACAGGTGAATTTAGTTTTTCCGGCCAAAGGTGCAATACTTTTTTGTGCACACATCTTATTTGCATCATGTCCTCAAATATCCTAATCTCCCTGTATACACAAGGTTTTTGGGAATTACTGTACTGTAATCACATTAATCCATCTTAACTTTTCGTAAAACTCAAAAAGACAGTAAACGTGTGTTATAATAAAATTTAATTTCAAAATATCATTTAAAAAATAAAAACTGAAAAATAAAGATGTGCAAGAAACTATCACATGGTCTCAAATTTGAAACAGAAAAAAAATCAATGACAGTATTAACAAGTAAAAAAAATTTATTACATATGTTCATAACTAACATAAAATGATATACATAATAATAATAATAATAAAAATAAAAACAGATTCGGGATAAACTCAATGATATGTTGTTGATCAGTTCAAATGAATCCATTATAAGAAGATTTAAATTTATATGCGGCTCTTTTATCTTTAAAACAAAATAAAACAAACTCATTTTCAAAAAAAATAAATGAAAACAGTTTAAACAAGATCGGATTTTACAAATGTGATGAGCAAAATGACAAACTATAATTACATCAAACCATTCGTACACATTCACATGAGACAGTATGAAAAAGATGAAACAATGATGACTGGAATTTACAATAGCGCACGGCATTCGAAACCTATGGAGAAAAAAAGAGAACAAACAGAAAATCAAGTAAATTCCGAAAATCAACAGTTCCTTTTAGCTTATTATACACATACACACACCGTCAAAACGCTTCACTCCCCAGAAATAGTTGTACAAATCATGAAGGGAATGTACAACAGTCGTTCAAGGTTGACCGAGACTTTTGTGCATTTACCGTAAAATCAAAAAATAACTCTAGCAGAATATGGGTCACAATAGTCTATTAGTACGATGTGCATGATGATGACATATGTAGTGCGCCCCATGTAGTTACCATTCAGTGACTGCACGATCTTTCACTGAATGGTCTGTGCGTTTTGAGCAAAACTAATAACATGCTGGTGCCTTAACGACTTTGTTTTAATCGCTTCGAGTCTAAACTTCAAATATTTTTTGAATCTGTATGAACATTCCTCATCCACTTGAAAGAAAAAATTTCGACCATCATAGACAGTGATCAAAAGCTGGAGCTTTTCTGGATTGGAAACCTCCATTTGCAATTGTAAAATACATAAAACAACCGTCCAATGTGGCAATGTATTTTTTTTTTACATTAATGTTACCCACAACCTCCACGAGATCTGATCACCTGGTGCTCCAAATGGCACGACACACGGTAATGGATGGTTGCAGTCAGTTCATGCTGAACTCCTGGCTGGGTTTTATCCAGACCCATATCCAACCACTATGAGAAAACCGAGCAAAACACGACTCATCCGAGAAGACGTACGATGTCAAAAACTCACAAGGTGTTCCACCATTGCCCATGTTTCCTCTTTGAAATATTGAGTGCGGTGAGAATGGGCTTTTGCCTTGCAGCTCTCCCACGATAGTCTAGAGAGATACTATGATATCGATCTGCAGATATCGATACTATGATCGGCCAAAGATGGATTGCCTTGTAAGAAAAAATATCAGATCGGCCAGTTTCTTCAGCTATTCCTGGAATTCACTTCCTCACCATAAAAAAACCCCCCAAAAACCAAAAAAAACCAAAAAACGAGGTCATTGCTGAATAGAGCAGAGGCAACCCCAAATGAGTCATGCCAACACCTCTCTCTATGTGTAGGGGGTGTTGCTCATTTCCGACCAGGAAAAAGTAATTCATCGAAAGTTCTTTCCACGCACGAAGTATAACAGCCTTGTTACGACTCACTTGCAGGTGTTCCACCACATCTGAAGCCTTATTTATTTATCTCAACCACTCATTTTACTTGAGTGTCATTGTACATTCTGAATTGTATATAAAATTTACCTTGGCTCTCTTGTTACAGAGGGGGGCTGCATCACTTTTGACGGCATGTGCAACCGGTTGTTATAAGATGCAACTTGAATTCTTAAAAATGGACACTCATTTCTTAAAATCTCACCTGTAACACTGGTTTTGGTCGTAATAATAATTAATGTCCCGTATAATAATGTTGACTGTAAGGATTCCATGTTGTTTGGTGATAATTATAACCCTGAAAGAAAAAAATTTGACAGTTAACTAAACCGTTCTGCACGTACAAAAGACTTTAATTTCACAGAAATGGATGAAAAATTTCAAGAAAAACATGGTAATCAGCTGAACCTCAAAGCAATCTACCGTGTCAGTCCCAACTTGAGTATAACCAGGCCACGCGGACTGATAACTATACGCTGTTTGGTCGGTTGCAGCAGCGGTTTGCTGAATGGCTGTGGTAGTTGCTAAAGACGACGCAACTACGCCGTTAGCCTCAATTTTTGCTTTCTTTTCTTTACTTGCATCATCACTAAATGGAAATAAGGAAACAACAAAACAACGTTACTGAGAAATAACAAGCATAATGCAGAGTGATTCTAAATGAATGCACAATAACAGCAAGTCATGTCAAATAAACCCGAGGTACTTACGTTCCCGCATCTTCTGGAAGTGCTCGTTTCTTTTTGTCTTGATGAGCTATTTTAGTAAATTTGGCATGCTCATCATATGCTTCTTGTAGTCTACGAAAAATTAAAATAATATAAGACCACTGCCAAAATAAATTTTATTCAATTCAATTGTGGGCCAAATTCAGAAAATTATGAGGGCAAGTCAAAAGTTATCAACTATTGCCTTCAGCACATGCGTGCTTAGAGTTGGTACGACTGCAATCACGTTTGAAATTTGACCTCGATCGCGTCGTTTGCCTTCCAGCTATTACAATGTAAAATGTCTTTTCAGCTAGCAATTTTCAGCCTGCACGCAGAAACATCAAACACTGTTACATCGTCAAAAAAGTCAAAATTTTAGGGTTTAATATTAGTAGCGGCACCGATCCGAGCACCCTATTTTTTTTTTTTGCTGCCCATCACTCATGAATGCAATCCCAAGATACTTGAACTTCTCCATCTGTCTCAATGGGCTCCCCTAAAAAGGAGAACACACCAAGCAGGCTCTCTTGAAAGGACCAGAACCTGAGACTCAGCCACACTGAGTCTCAGTTCACGTCTGACCTAGCTTCTGTGTCAGACGTGAACTGTGGCTATCTGTGGTAACGAAATGCGAGCAGGGAAACAAAGCCAAGCTCTCAGTCTTCAAATCTATCTTTGTCCCCATTCTCACCTATGGTTATGAGGCTTGGGTAATGACCGAAAGTGTGCGATCGCAGGCACAAGTGGCCGAAATGAGATTTCTGAGAGGTGTGGCAGGTGTTGCCCTACTAGATAGTGTGCACAGCAGCACAATAAGGGAGTCTTTAAGTGGTGAGCCACTACTTCTCCGCATTGAGAGATCTCAGTTGCGCTGGTATGGCCACGTGATACGGATACCACAAACTGGTCTTCCTAGGCAGTTGTTACTTTCCAAGCCGGTGGGTAAGAGACCAAGGGGTCGGCCTAGAACCAGGTGGCTAGACTACATGGAGAATCTGGGTTCGAGTCGCTTGGTTATTACCAGGGAGGACATAAACCTGATGGCGGAAGATCGCAATCGATGGAGATCCTCCATAGGGCTGCTGCCCCCACTACCCTAACGGATAAGCGAGTTTGGAAAGTAAGTAAATATATTGGTAGCTATACAATTAAAAATGAATCTTTATGATGTAAGAGTATATCATCATAACTATGTATGCATTGTTAAATCGCTGTAAGTAGTCATCTATAATCTTATTTCTACCAATAATGAGCCCTAAATTATGACTAGGTTGAGGCCAATGAGAGACTGAAAGTAGAGAAGGAAGTTAGCCTAGTTCCCAGCTTTGACCTGCTGAATGTGAAACACATGCGGCTTTGTGACGCCTAGAAAACGTCTGGATTCGG
>JAHWFO010015877.1:0-12335 GCA_023313115.1 Rhysida immarginata | reverse complement strand
TTGTTTTGCACCGATGGCAGGCAGAGAATTTGGCGGCAGCCCCATGATACGATGGACCCCTCACGTGTTGTGAACACGGTTCAAGCTGCAGGAGTAGGGATCATCGTATGGCAAGGGTCACCTGATATTCCTTGATAGTCGGGTGAAAGCCAAAGACTACCTGAACATTAAAAAGAATAAATACCTTTTGACTGTGGATGTGTAGACTATCAATGGGAGACATAAACCAACCGCTTTTACACAAAGAATTTTAATGAACATGGATGTACATTTCGGTCGCTACGCGGCCTTCTTTCAGCATGACTGAATTGATAATAATCGACAATCGAACAGTGAAGTGTACATTTGTTAGGATGGGACGAAAGCAGCGCTTTCACAAAGCTCATCCAACCAGAATAAGCACCAAATGAAATACACTGAGGTAGTCAAGAAGCCTAACCAACCCAAGCGGTCTTCCATATTATACAAAAAGAAAATAAGATTGACGATTGTCTGAAACAACAACAAAAAAAAAAAAAAAACGAAATAAAAAATACAAGGGAAAAAAAAATAAGATTATCACATCTTCCAGTAGTCTGGGAAAGAGACGTTGCTAATATCTTCAAAATTGATGTCAAGAACGTGCCTCGGTTTACGATACTTCATATGCCAGTTCATATTCATTGAGTTCTCCAGTATCCCTTTCACAAGCTTATTGTCGTGAGTCTTCATCTTCTGTATCATAATCAAAAGGAGATCCTGTATAAACTTACCGATATGGGCCATGTTTAAATCTAGGTGGATGGATTGGTTTTTCACCGTCCTTCTGTCCAGCTGGGCAATGGACCTCAGGGTAACATTCTGGAATGACTGTAGTTCACTCCATCTGCTTTTACAGATAGTCGCCCACGCAGGCATGCCATAGAGGAGTATGGTCCGGATAATCGATTTGTACAGAAGTAGCTTGTTGTCAATGCTGAGAGCGCTGTTGCGACCCATAAAAGCTATGATACTGTACTTAGCCCTCTTCGCTTTGTTCAGAGCATAGGACGTATGCTGGTTCCATGAGAGTCTTGAGTCAATGATAACTCCCAGGTACTTGTAGTTGTCCACCCAGTCCAGTTTCTTATTGAACAGAACTAGAGAATCTGGGGGATGCTTGAGCTTCCTATTGAGGTACAAAGCCTTGCACTTTCCGACGTTAAGGTTCAGCTTCCAGCAGTTAAACCAGTCTTCGAACTGCTTCAAGGCGCACTGCAGCCGAGTGATAACGTGAGCCGGCTGGTGTGCCCATGTCATAATGGCAGTGTCATCCGCATAAAAAAAGATTACAATTATCGGGTTTCGGGAAATCATGTACAAAGTAATTAAATAGCACAGGCCCGAGGACATAACCCTGAGGGACACCGGCCTTTACAACACGGGGCGTGGAAATATTTTCTCCAACTTTGGCCTGATAGGATCTTCCATCAAGAAAGGATTTCACCAACAAAATCAAATCGGCAGGGAACCCGTCTCTGATCATTTTGTAGACAAGACCCTCATGCCACACTTGGTCAAAAGCTTTACTGACATCGAGAAATACCACCCCACAGTACCTGGAGAGGTTCAGGGGGTGCTCAGGTCTTCAACGAGCCTCCATATCTGCATCGGACAAGAGTGGGCAGCACGAAAGCCAAACTGCTCTACCCGAAAAAGGTCATTTGCTAGACAGTGATCTTGGAATCTCACGAGGATCGTTCTCTCCAACACCTTGGTTATAGAGGGTAGCAAGCTAATAGGTCTGTAGCTCGCGGGAATTGCAGGATTTTGCCCCTGCTTGGGGATACTCAACACAATAGATTTCTTCCAAGCCACAGGGAAGTAAGAAAATTTCCAGCAGTCGCTAATGATATTGGTGAGAAAGTCAATAAAGTTCTTTGGGAGATTCATAAGGGCGTTATTACTAACCGGATACACACAAGAGGACATATGCCTTTATATACAGAAAATATGGTACAGAATGAGTACATGATTGGATGATGAAATAACAATCAGTAAATAATATAAATTATACAGTGGCGACGTTGGGAAGAGTATGGTTGGATAAGGTACCAATAACAATGAAATTATAAGGAAACCTTGAGAGGAAAATTGATTGAAATATAATGGAAAAAGTGATGTCATAACACAAACAAAATTGAAAACGCGGACCTAGTAGAAGACTTATCCAGAGTCAACATAAACTAAGGTATAAAAAGAAATGGAAAAGAAAGTAAATATACAAATTTGAAAAATTACAAGAAATCGGATAAAGAACTTTAAATTGAATAAATATCAAAAACGATTTGGCAATTGAGGAGGTGATCTGGAGACGAGATCTTAGCTATAAAGATTTCAATAGCTTGAAGAGTGGCGATCTTGAATGGCTCATTGCATAGATGGAGAATGGTCATAATTTCACTTTGCTCTTTTGGGGCATGACCTGTGCAGGCAAGGTGGATTGCGTAGTGTGAATTATTATCTTGTTTCTTGTAGGAGTCCATGTGTTCTTTGAATCGTTTATTGAAATTGCGGGTCGACAGGCATAAAATATAATATTTATCGCAAAATCCACAGTTTAATCTATAAACTCCGGAACGGGCGAAATTGTCGGTGTCTGTTTGGATGGGGGGATTAAGAGAGCGAAAGCATGGGGTCGATGAGCGGTTGGAAACTTGGAGGCCGAGTGAGGAGAGGAAGGCGGAAAGGCGGTAAAATTGAGGGCTGATGAAAGGTAAGGATACCCATTTCTTGGATGAGGATGGGTGAGGAGGTTTAGGCTTGGAGAGGGCAAGTTTTCTTCGTTGGAGAATCCGGGAGAAAGTGGAAGTAGTGTAGACATTTATTACGGCCAGGGCGCGTATTGTTCGGAATTCGGTGGCACGGGAAGAAGGACTGAGGGGCAACTTGAGGGCATGGACGATGAAGAAACGGAGGGAGGCTTGTATATGGATTGGAGGGTGTGAAGAGGAACAATGGATTAAATTAGATGATATGGTGGGTTTACAGTAGACAGAGAAGGAAAAGCGGTGGTTGGAGGGGTCATTAGTGATGAGGATATCGAGGTATGGAAGAGAGCGGTTAGATACGGTTTCAAAAGTGAACTGCATTTGGAGTGAATAAGTGTTGAAAAGGTTAGCAATGTCAACGGGTGAGGTAAAACGGGAATCAAAAATAATTAAGATATCATCAACGTATCGAAAGTATGAAATAATGGTGGAGTTAGAGAGGAGGGGGAGAGAAAAGTGAGTTCAATGTTCTGGAGGAAGACTTCGGAAGGAAAGCTACTTAATGGAAACCCCATTCCTAAACTGGACATCAGAATGAATAAAAAGACCACTATTCCACAAGAATTTCTTTAATTGATGGATACGTATTTCGGCAGCACTGCTGTCTTCTTCAGCATCCAACTATCGACCACGATCAGTAGACGGCTCTACTGATAATGAAAGGGTACATCCTTTCACTTATATAAGGAGAATCAGCCAATGAGAGAATAGCACTATTCTAACCCAATGGGCCTTCTTATACAGTGGCCAATAGCAAACGGATAAGTACAGAGTGACCACCAACTGGGTAGAACCAGTTGATACAGTGAGTAACAACAGCAAAACATTACAATTACAGCTTGATTACAAAATTTCGAATATAAGAGCTTAAAGTTAAACCAGAATGCAAAAATTTTTCTGTTATAAGAGCTTAAGGTTAAACATTATTACGAAATCATAGACAATAGCGAAAAAACTGATTTAAACTACAGAAACTAAATCACAATAAGAATTGAATTTTATGATAAATAACAATAGAATTTCTTTCGGTGGTTCAGGAGGGTCTAGGCACTATTGGTAGCATCTTCTTGGTTTTGGAAATTTTATTAGGTTTGCGATAGGCATGAGGTGGGCTACGTTGAGCGGTCCGGCGTCGCTGTTGAGGAGTACTTCTGGTGTTTCTTTGCTGATGGCGTAACTTTCTAGGAAGTTAAGCAGTTGTGGGTTGCCTGTGCTATGGAGGATTGAAAATCTGTCTCTGTTGTAGTCGTGTCCGCTATCTAGAATGTGGTCCGAGAATCTAGAGATTCCTGTTCTCCCTTTCTTTATATAGTTGAGGTGTTCTTTTATCCTTGTGTCTATGGCTCTGCGTGATTGACCATAGTAAACAGCATCACACATGCCACATTGCAGTCGGTATACTCCTGGACTTTCTTCTGCCGGTATCGTGTCTTTCGGGTTCCCTAGTCTTCTTCTTAGGGTGTCCTGGCTTCTGTAGACAGGTTCTAATCCAAAACTCCGAGCTATTTTAGCTAATCCTATATTTAATCTTTTGTTGTAGGGTAGTACTAGTCGTCCTTTGTGTTCCTTAGATCTTTCTAGTGTCGTGGTGTTTTTGATGTGTATCTTTCTTCTTACTTTGCGGTTGATGTTGTCAATCATTTCTGGTGGGTATCCATTAATTTCTGCAAACTTCTTTATATTCTGGATCTCTTCTTTAGTGCTGTTGTGCTCCATAGGGATGGAGTGTGCTCTGTGGATCATGTGCGTGAATGCTGCTATTTTGTGTGCATGGCAGTGGTTGGAGTCCTTTGTTATGTAGTTGGGGACGAAATTCTTCTTCCTGTGGATGCCAAAAATCAGTTTCTGTTCTCTTCTGGTGATTGTTAAGTCGAGAAACGCTATTTTGGCTTCCACAGGAAGAAGAATTTCGTCCCCAACTACATAACAAAGGACTCCAACCACTGCCATGCACACAAAATAGCAGCATTCACGCACATGATCCACAGAGCACACTCCATCCCTATGGAGCACAACAGCACTAAAGAAGAGATCCAGAATATAAAGAAGTTTGCAGAAATTAATGGATACCCACCAGAAATGATTGACAACATCAACCGCAAAGTAAGAAGAAAGATACACATCAAAAACACCACGACACTAGAAAGATCTAAGGAACACAAAGGACGACTAGTACTACCCTACAACAAAAGATTAAATATAGGATTAGCTAAAATAGCTCGGAGTTTTGGATTAGAACCTGTCTACAGAAGCCAGGACACCCTAAGAAGAAGACTAGGGAACCCGAAAGACACGATACCGGCAGAAGAAAGTCCAGGAGTATACCGACTGCAATGTGGCATGTGTGATGCTGTTTACTATGGTCAATCACGCAGAGCCATAGACACAAGGATAAAAGAACACCTCAACTATATAAAGAAAGGGAGAACAGGAATCTCTAGATTCTCGGACCACATTCTAGATAGCGGACACGACTACAACAGAGACAGATTTTCAATCCTCCATAGCACAGGCAACCCACAACTGCTTAACTTCCTAGAAAGTTACGCCATCAGCAAAGAAACACCAGAAGTACTCCTCAACAGCGACGCCGGACCGCTCAACGTAGCCCACCTCATGCCTATCGCAAACCTAATAAAATTTCCAAAACCAAGAAGATGCTACCAATAGTGCCTAGACCCTCCTGAACCACCGAAAGAAATTCTATTGTTATTTATCATAAAATTCAATTCTTATTGTGATTTAGTTTCTGTAGTTTAAATCAGTTTTTTCGCTATTGTCTATGATTTCGTAATAATGTTTAACCTTAAGCTCTTATAACAGAAAAATTTTTGCATTCTGGTTTAACTTTAAGCTCTTATATTCGAAATTTTGTAATCAAGCTGTAATTGTAATGTTTTGCTGTTGTTACTCACTGTATCAACTGGTTCTACCCAGTTGGTGGTCACTCTGTACTTGTCCGTTTGCTATTGGCCACTGTATAAGAAGGCCCATTGGGTTAGAATAGTGCTACACTCTCATTGGCTGATTCTCCTTATATAAGTGAAAGGATGTACCCTTTCATTATCAGTAGAGCCGTCTTTACTCTACTGATCGTGGTCGATAGTTGGATGCTGAAGAAGACAGCAGTGCTGCCGAAATACGTATCCATCAATTAAAGAAATTCTTGTGGAATAGTGGTCTTTTTATTCATTCTGATATTCGAAGTTATCCACAGATTCTGGCGTAATTATCTCATGTTGCTAAACTGGACGGTTGGGAATAGAAGGTATTATTAAAGGAAAGGTAATTCTGGTTAGAAATGATCCAACCTTAAACTATTGCCAAACACCTAGAATGTCCAGAATTCCATTACCCTTACTGAATCTCTCTCCTCCTTCCACACCAATGAATACCTTTCCCTTACTAACATTACTAACCTATATACTAACATTCCTGTCCCAGAAACCCTCTCTATCTTTGGAAACCTCCTGCTCTCCTCCTCCTTTCCCGCTCTTAACAACGTCGCCCTAAACTCTATCCTCACTGTCATTTCTAACAAGAATTACCTTTCCTTTAATAATACCTTCTATTCCCAACCTTTGTCTCTCCCCTCCTCTCTAACTCCACCATTATTTCATACTTTCGATACGTTGTTGATATCCTAATTATTTTTGATTCCCGTTTTACCTCACCCGTTGACATTGCTAACCTTTTCAACACTTTCGCACCCCAAATCCAGTTCACTTTTGAAACCGAATCTAACCGCTCTCTTCCATACCTCGATATCCTCCATATGTTAACTCTGGATAAGTCTTCTACTAGGTCCGCGTTTTCAATTTTGTTTGTGTTATGGCATCACTTTTTCCTTTATATTTCAATTAATTTTACTCTCAAGGTTTCCTTAGAATTTCATTGTTATTGGTTCCTTATCCAACTATTCTCCTTCCAACTTCGCCACTGTATAGTTTATATTATTTACTGATTGTTATTTCATCATCCAATCATGTTCTCATTCTGTACCATATTTTCTGTATGTAAAGGCTTATGTCCTCTTGTGTGTATCCTTGATAAAGCCGGGAATAAATGGCGAAACTCTGTTCTCCCTTTGTTGTGTTGTAAAGTCTCTACCAATTTTATATTCTTAGATATAAGTACTCAGGTAATAAAGTAAAATAGGTAACGAGATACATTTGACAAGATATTAGGAAACATTGCGCTTTGGATGTTTTCTCAAATGTGGGTAAGATCTCCAGATTGTGATATCTTTCAAATGACATACTCCAATTGCTCTACTCTTCGCGGATACACTCAAGTCTATGTTACGGCATATTTTCCTGGGGAGTTACCCAGGCAACAGAAATTTAAGACTTCAGAAATGGTTCGTTCGAGTGCTTACGAAAACACTGAGATCATCTCCTCTATGGATTATGACTATTCGTCAATTTTATTACCTGCAGACCTGTTCATTTATATATAAAGTATCGGACATGTCCTTGAAAAGTTCAACTCCTATGAAGAGCGATCAAATTTGATCTGGACTTAATTTTCTGTAAATTTCATTGTTGAAAAAATCTAAAACTTTCTTTATTGGGATGGCAACTACCGCCTATCATACAAATGCAGCAACACTCATGCTGTTACCATGACAAACGATTGAAACTCTCCGAGGATCACAAAACCACCCGGGTGGAATCTGTTCCATGCTGCTGCAGCGATATGATGGGGAAGGTGACAGCTTTCTAAAGCGTGTTCTGCCCACCGACGAGACATGGATTCGTCACCATACTCTTGGAAGCGAGCATGGAGTAGCAACACACAGGATCACCACGACTCAAGAAATTCAAGATGGCTCCGTCGGCAACGAAAATGACGGCGATTATATTCTGGGATATTAAGGGCGTTATTTATGTCGATTTTCTGGAAGAACGTCGAACCGTAAATGCACTTTACTACAGTGACATTTTGAAGCCAGCACTAAAGAAAAAGCGACCAGGACTACTTACCAGTGGTGTCTGTTTTCTGTAAGACAATGCCCGACCAGACACAGCCAAATCGACTATGGACACAATGACGGAACTCAAATGGGACATCTTACCACATCCTCCATACAGCCCAATTCTCCTCTTGCAACTATCGCCTTTTTTGGATTATTGAAAGCGTTCTTGAGAAGGCAGATGTTCGGCTCCAATGGGGATGTGAAAAAGGCTGTCCTGACGTTGTTTCGACATCAGCCTGAAGATTTCTACAGTACCGGTATTCGGATGCTCCCGGAACGCAGGAAAAAACGCGTAGAGAAGCAAGGAGAGTTCTTTGAAATATAAATGGTGTGTGTTTTTGTGTAGTTTCCTGATTTTATAACAAAAAAGTCCATGTCAAATTCGAACGCCCCTCATACTTAATCATTTTATCTTGTCTTTATACACTGAAAGATAAATTTATATGAGACACCTCTTACGGAAAATGGATCGGCCTCCCTGTGACACACAAACAATGGAACAGGCCAAAGCGGTGATGAAAAGGATGCATTGAATTACGAGTTGCAGTCGGCATCACAAGTGGACTGAATATGGGTACATCCAAGGATTTAAACGAGGATGATTTTTGGAGCTCGATGGGCGCAGTTGAGCATTTCGCAAACCGCAGAACATCCTCGGGTTTTCCCGTGCAACAGTGTAAAGGGTAATCCGTGAATGACAGTTATGCCAAAAAACAAAGACAACGAAAGACGGTCGTGGAAGAACGAGGCCAATGGCCACTGGCACGAATCGTCCACTACAACAGGACGGGAAGAGCCCAACAAAATGCAGCGCAGTTCAATGAGGTATTACCCAACCCATTTCGGAACACACGGTGAGGCGCACCTTGCATCCGAAGCTGGGTTCAACAACAGGCGGCCAATACGATTACAGTCGCTGTCACCGCAAAATAGGAAAGCGCGCCTGCTATGGGCACACAGGCATCGCCACTGGACACTGCATGAGTGGAAGAAGGTCGCCTGGTCCGAAGAATCCAGTTCCTACTTCATCATGCGGACAGCAGACTGCGCATCTGGCGTAGACAGTACGAGGCCATGGTTTCAGCAGACAACCGTACAGGCGGGTGGAAGAGTGCTTATTATCTTGGGACACACAGGGTCCTCTGATATCCGTAGACACATCCCTCAATGCGACACACTACCTGAACACTGTTACCGATCAGGTGAACTCGTTCATGATGACTGTGTACCCTGGTGGTGACTGATAGTTTCAGCAGGACAATGCTCCCTGTCACCGTGCTCGAATGGTCTTGGACTGGTTCGAGGAACATGACGCGGATTTCCACCTGCTTCAATGACCAGTTCGGTCGCCCAATCTCAAGCCGATCGAGCATTTATGGGATGAAGTGGAGAGAACCATCCGCACTACCGACCAACCAGCACCAATTACGGGACGCTGTGAGGTCAGCCTGGGCTGCTATTCCTCTGCAACGGTTTCAACACTTTGTTGAATCCATGCTGGCACGTATTCAGGCAGTTCTCGCCGCATGTATTCAGTGTAAGAAGGCAACGGCACCGAACCCGAGATCTTGGCTTAAAACTAATATAATTGACTCAAGAGAACAGGACATGAGGAAGCATGTACGTTTCGTAATGAGAGATGGAACGAGAAGGTGAAGAGCTTGCCAACTCAGGACAATTCAATCTGGCGCATGATTCGAGCCCGACAGAACAAAAAACAACAAAAAAAAAAACAACGAATATACCCCCTCTTTTAGCGACCAATTATTAACCAAGATAAAGCTCAACTCATTGTTGATTCGCTTAAACAGCAATTTGTGACTACAAATATCCGAAATAACATGCTTAAATAACTGGAATAACATGTCATGGTTGAATATTAACGTAAAAGTAATGATGGTCGAGAGAGGTTCTATGGTATGTGGTTAAAGGAAACATTATGATTCAGTGGAAATTTTCAAAGCTCAGATATGGCATGTAAAATATCACACAACTTGGAATGCCGTGTCATGAACGAATATAACGTTAAATTATTGATAATCGAAATAGTTGGTGAAGAAAGAAGTGACCCTTACCCAGAACGCTTCAACAATTAACGCTTATTTCAATAAATAGGAATGCTTACAAATTAAATCTCTATGTTATAATCTATAGAGAATTGCTACTTTCTCCATTTAACTTTTCAAGTAGTTTCATTCAGTTTGAACTATACATTTCCCTTAGAAGTACGCCTTGCTTAGCAACCAAAGGCTTCCTTAGCAATCTCATGTAATATTTAACAACCAAAGGCTTCTTTAGAAATCAAATGTTTTCCTTTTCATTCTCGAATGCTTTAAAATCCTATTGGTCCTGGGCATTTCGGTTGCCTAACTTGTTTTCTATCCAATCTATGTCAATATTTTTATCATTGGCTTACGCCTGAGGGCCAATCAGTATGATTCATGGAGGCACGTAAGTGGGGAGTATTTCTGATTGGCTACTTGTCTCATATATATAGGCCCTTTCTTTTTGGTACATCAAGAGAGCTCGAATGGGTGAAGAATTACAAATACCTCGGAGTGGTGATAGATGCCAAGCTAAATTGGGGTGACCACGTCTCCTATGCTATCAATAAGGCTAAGAAGGCAAAGTTCAGCCTGATCGCCCTCCTGGGGCGAAATAGTGCTCTTGGATTAGATAGCAAACTTTTGCTATATAAAATGGTAATCCGGACCATTCTGTTATATGGTATGCCTGCCTGGGCCACAATATGCAAGTCCAGATGGAAGAACCTGCAAACTTTCCAAAACATTACCATGAGGACCATCGCCCAACTTGACAGGAGAGTCGCAACAAATATTTCCATTGCCGAAGATTTTGATATTCCTCCTATTGGAAACTACGTACAGGAGTCGTTGAAGAAGCTTCTTCCGAAGATCAAGGACCACCCAAATCCTCTGGTTGCAGATATTCTGGATCACCCGCTCACTTTTCGAAGTTTACTCAGGCATCGCAGGCCTCGTCATCTCCTGGACGTCAACTTCGAAGACATCCAAAAGGCTATTTTTCCAGACTACTGGATCTCCTAGCTCCTTCGTGTCCCTCGTCAATCAACAATCTGCTTCACTGTCCTAATAGGAAAGGACTCCTCTTTATGCTCTGGATGACTTAACAAGGTTCATCTGGCTTATTTCCTAATTCAGCGTACTTCCCTTGGATACTACTTGGACGAGTATGGTAGTGAAAGCATTGCTTCCGGACCACTCGTTAGTTTTTTTTTTCCCTGCGCTGTTCGATTGTCGATTGTCGTTGGTACATCAAGAAGAGTACATCGGTGTCAACAGTTCGTGATTACATTGAGCCTTACAAAGAAAACCCTTTCGTTTCATCTTGAACTTGGTAAGTGTTGTCTTTTTGAGTTTAAAGAGAATTAAAAACTGATACTTTTCTGCAGGAAAACTAGTAATATGTTTTTAATGATTACTTCAGAGTTGTGGTAACAGCAAACGCTAACTTTCTTATCTCTAATTCCTTTTAGATATTATGGCTCCGAAGAGAAAACTATCCGTTAATCAAGACTTTCAGAGGAAGTTAAATAAGAGGAAAAGAAGAGCAATTGAAACAGGTTGGTGATACGTATTCTACATTTAGTTTCTTTGTCTCTAACTTCTGCAAATTCAGACATGAGCATGAATTATTTTAAATACTCTATCGGGTAGTGATTCAATAAGCTTTTTGCACAAGTCTTGGGATATGCTTTCCCAACAATTTACAACGACAGTCTTCAATTCTTCAGGAGAATCATACTGTTTTCCTCTCACATAAATTTGCTTTATAAGTATGGCCCACAGATTCTCCATTCCATCACCTGAACCCCATTGTTGAGAAACCATTCGTATGTGGTTTTACCAATGTGGGTAGGTGCATTATCTGATTGGAATTGCCATCTGGGGCCACTAATTTGCTCTCCGAAGGGAAGAAGATGAGTCTCCAGCTTTATTTGGTATGATATGGCATTCATTCGACCAGAAGTTAATGCTAGATTTGTTTTACCAGTCCATCCAAAGCTCCCCGGATACTAATCGAACCCCCTGCACGTTGGTGCTTGGAGTAGAGCTCTTTCTCTTTCCATATGTCGTACCAATAGTGACTCCATCCTTCTGGTCGGTCCAACGCAACAGTTTTTCCTTGTGCATAGGTTTCAATGTTAGGCATACATTTCTTTTTGTATACACAAGATGCTCACACATTTTAACAAGCCGGCTTAATGTTGATTTGTGCATACTAATGTCTGGTCTCTTGGCCAATGCTGTCAGAGATGTATTTACCCATTTCAGCTCCCGCATTAGTATCCTTTGTTGTTGAGGTATCGATTTCGGTGGTGCGCCAAGAGCTTTCTTTTGGTCGTAACTCTCTCGCAGCTTCCGGTAATTTAAGATTACCGTATGTGAGCGATTAAAGTCTCTTGCTATTTGTCTGGCTGACTTGGCCGACTCTTTCTTAGCGTGAATTTGCCCTTTCTCAAACGCAGTCAGTGGCTTACCTCTTGGCATTGCTATTTTTCTATTTATTAGTTGATGAAATTTCTT
>JAHWFO010015872.1:0-11949 GCA_023313115.1 Rhysida immarginata | reverse complement strand
TACCATTGTTGATGCGAACACAATGGGCCTATTGTTGCACAAACTTTTCCTTGCATTGTTGGTCATGAGATATATATTGTTGGTTCATGCAGTGTTTGTGAATTGCGTGCTGATACCATTGTTGATACCTATTGTTGTACAAACTTTGCCTTGCATTGTTGGTCATGAGATATTTCTCATTAATATGCCTTGCCATAACTATGAATATCGATTTTTTATCGATATTTATTATTTTTCCGAAATCTGAGGTAGACAGTGACCTTCCTCATGCTTTGAAGGTCATGTATGCGAAATTTCATCAAGATCGGAATAAAACTGTAGATTGTCAATGAAGATTGTAAATGCGATGACGAGATCAAGGGTAGAATCGCGATATCGATGTATAATGATGAACTGACGGTGTCTTCAAGTTTCTGTTTCCATGGGCATGAATTTTCGTCGTACTTCAGTTCTTCGGCTCCTGCTTTGCTTATCTTCAATAAATCTGTTTTGCTGTTTTTTTTTCTTTTGTCCTTCCTGTTTGCTTCATTTTCTCTCGTCCGTCCTGTTTATTTCCCTCTTTCTCTCACTTGTTTGCATTTTACCTCTTACTGCTTTGAATATTAATAGATAATGGGAAGGGGGGGGCGATTACACCTAATGGACACAAATGCATGACCGCTTTTTAGTCGACCAGTCTATTTAATAATAGACAATAACATAATAAGTGGGTTAGAAAAATATCAAGATTATCAAGACTGTCTCTTTTCGAGTCGACATTTCTAAACAAAAGAGGGGAAAAAAAGCTGTAAGGTATGTTGCATCCTCCTTTTTCTCCAGTAAATAATATGAAAGTAATATTTTCAACATTAAGCATATTTTCTAGTAAGAGTCGAAGTTTTTTGTTCCCGACTCCAAAGCTGTTAAAATCATGTTCGACTCCAAATCATGTTATTGGATCGAAAAAGAGAAACATAAAGTATATCCGGGTTTTGTGTAATTTTATGGGTATTCAAATGTCATTATAGGGTATATAATAAAACCAGGAGAGTTACGACGAAATATTATACTATCGTATCAACCACGGTGGAGATATAGGCGATAATGAATGGAAAATTTTAAATTCTCCTTTGCATGATTTGATAACTGGCGACATCTCTTGTGAGACATGAAAAACATTCACTAGTGAACCTCCGTAAAATGAAAAAAAAATTTCGTTCTACTAGAGTTTTTAAGTGCTTTCAAATATGAAATTTTAAAATTGATGAAAACTTCAGATTCAAAATAAATATAAATGCTTAATTTCATCAAGTTATTGATATATTTGTGTATCGTTCATTATTAATGAACAATATGGAAAGGGAAATAAATTTTTAAAATAATTTTTTTTCCCAAAAGGCTCAGATATACAAGGACGTGAATAAAATTCTATTTTTAAACTTTACAAATGAAGCTTAATAACACTGGTCTACAGTGGAAAAGTATTCGAAATAATTTGAACTAATTTTTGCTTGTCTACCCATGCTGAATAAGAGTTGATAAGTAAAAGTCATTTATTACGAGGGGCGATTGATTGATAAATAAGGTCTCCATGGCTGTAACTTTTTTATTTGTTAACCGATTTTCAAAATTCTTTTTGTATCTTATACTCACATTTGTCTTCTATGTAAAGTACTATTAACTTTTCGACATAATCCCCATTCCTTTCTAAACATTGCGCCAACGCGTGACCAGTTGGGTGAACCCGTCGGAGAGGAATTCCGGAGTTGTTGTCGACACGAGGATTGAATGGCAGCGTTTACCTCACCGTCAGAACCAACTCATGTCCCTTAAGGGGCTCTTTCTTCTTTGGGAAGTGGTGAAAGTCGCAATGTGCAAAGTCTTTCATTTTTGAACTGCAATTTTTCATCTTTGAATTGTAGGCGCTGCAACCGCCTTTGATGTGTGGCGATCGAGTGCGGACGGGCGTTATCATGCTGCAGAAGAGGATCCAAAGCTGCCATTCAATCCTCGTGTCGACAGCAACTCCGGAATTCCTCTCCGACGGGTTCACCCAAATAGTCACGCGTTGGCGCAATGCGTGGAAAGGGATGGGGACTATGTCGAAAAGTGAATAGTGCATTACATAGAGGACAAATGTGAGTATAAGATACAAAAAGAATTTTGAAAATCGGTTAACAAATAAAAAAGTTACAACCATGGAGACCTTATTTATCAATCGCCCCTCGTAGTCTAAGTTTTCACGATACCTTATATGTTCCGAATTTAACAATTCTATCCTCATTGAACTTGATAATGCTGATATTTATTTAGTTAGTTGGCAACAAATGTTAAAAATATTGTGTTTTAGTGCTCTGTTGCTTGGATTACAATTAGGCTACACGAAAGTTTGTTGCTTTATTTGCGAATGGGATAGTCGTGATAGAAAAGAGCATTATAAAAAATGTGTGGCCTCATCGTCAGTCACTTCAACCTGGGCAGAAAAATGTTAAAAATGACCCTTCAGTTAACCCACAAAAATTGTTATTTCGACCACTGCATATAAAACTAGGGCTGATGAAGAATTTCGTAAAAACAATGTACAAAAATGGAGCTGCTTTTCATTATCTTCGCCAAAAAATTTCAAGCTTAAGTGAAGCTAAGATTAAGGAAGGTATATTCGTCGGTCCTCAAATACGAAATTGATTTCAAGATGATAACTTTGACTCTGTTTTGGAAGGTAAAGAAAAAAAAGCCTGGGACGATTTTCGCCTTGTGCAACTAACTTCTTGGGAAATAAGAGGAGTGACAACTATGCTGAACTTATTGAAAATATGTTATCATCATACCAAAAACTGGATTGTAACATGTTCTTGAAAATCCACTTTTTACATTCTCATTTGGATTTCTGTCCGGACAATTGTGGGGTTTTAGCGATGAACATGGGGAGCGCTTTCATCAAGACATCGCATACATGGAAAAACGAAATCAGGGCAAGTGGAACGTTTCAATGTTGGCGGATTATTTTGGACTGTTTGTCGAGATGTTACAGAAGCAGAATACAAGAGGGCAGCGAAAAAAACCACGTCGCAATTCTGCTAATGAATAGAAGAAACGTATAATTTCTGTTAATTTTTGCAATATAATTTTAAAACATAATTATTTTTTTGTATTCAGCATGTGAAAATGAATAAAAAAAAAGCTACTTTACCTGAAGAATACTTTTTCACAGTCAAATTTTGTAGACCCGTGTAATTAAGGAATTTACAAGCCGTTAAAATGATCGCAGCAAATTCATGAATTTTTTGCAGGAGTCCTATCCGTATTTTTTGCCTAAAATGTTTTGCCTAAATCTTAGCAGAGAAATGAAGACGATAGACTGTGTGCTTATAGAATAATTAACAACATTTTAATTAAACAATTAAATTAATTGATATTTTAAAATGCATAGATAAATGCGATGATAACTTTCAATCACATTGCTCGAGTGGAACAATTTGAAAAATAATGGATTAACACAGGAATTCCGACGACGTGAAGACTCTGCATGATGGGGTTCTTGAGGGGATGGAACTAAAAATGTGGGTAGGCGAATCCACCTGAGATGCTATTGTGGCTTGTAAAGATGGGTAATGAAGGAATGGCGCAACAATGATGACAAATATACCAGGGGAAGTGAGTAAGTAAATTACAAATGGATATAAAAATGAAATAATTAATAGTATAGATTTGAAAACTACTTTTATTTCTCCGCATAATCTCCCTGTACTGTGAGGCACTTGTCCCATCGTTTCACAATCCCCTCACAACCAGCGACATACATGCTTCAAAGTACAAGGTAAAAAGAAATACGGCGAAGTAAAAATTCATAAACTTTAACCGAATTCCCTTGCCGTCTCTGCTGGCGAACCTTTGAAATACCTGGGTTTTAGACATACGGGAATTATTTGTAATTTATAGGCATTTTTATTTTTGCACTTACAGAACGTATCGTTTCGAATACGTGGGCGTGTCATCTGTTCACAGTGGTCATAGAGAATGAGAATGAGAATGTGATGGATGATTGCAGTGATCGTTAACGACGTTACTGAGAATAACGCAATTTATAAATCTTGTCAGAAATTGTTCGGAGTGACTACGATAATCCATGCGATACATTGGCCACACTTTATGGCAATTCAGACACCGGTGCTAGGGTTACTTTGCATTACCAATAATGTATAGAAGGTGTAAATTAAATGTTGGACGCTACTTGAAGGATCGTTTCCCAAGGAAAAATAGGACGAAAATGTTCTTGGAAGTTTTTTGAAACAGACGGCATACGTTTCGAGAAAACTGATTTGAAATCGAGGCCAACGAGAGACAGGCCAGGGCACTCAAAATGGAGACATGAAGGATGGATTGTTGCTCGGACCCCGATGATCATGTTACTTTTAAGTGCCTTGGCTTGTCTCTCGTTGGTCTCGTTTGAAATGTGATGACTTCATATTCTGCAGTGCCGTAGCCTATGAAAAGACAGGCCGGGACACTAAAAAGTCACATGACCAAAGTAGATCGAGCAACAATCCAATCTCCATTGTTTCCGTCTTGAATTTCTACAATCAGCTTTTATTCGCAAACCAATCCATCCACTCAGATTTAAATATGGCCCATATCGGAAAGTTTATACAGGACTTCCTTTTGATTATGATACAGAAGATGAAAATTCACGACAATGATCTAGTGATGGAATACTGAAGAACTCAATGGATATGAAGTATCGAAAACCGAGGCACATTCTTGACGTCAACTTTGAAGACATCAGCAACGTTTCTTTCCCGGACTACTGGAAGATGTGATAATCTTCTTTCTCGTTGTATTTTTATTTCGTTTGTATTTTCTTTCTGATAATCGTCAGTCTTATTTTCTTTTTTGTATAATATGGAAGACCGCTTGGGTTGGTCAGGCTTCTTGCCTATTTAAGTGTATTTCATTTGGAATTTATTCTGGTTCGATGAGCTTTGTGAAAGCGCTGCTTTCGTCCCATCTGAACAAATGTACACTTCACTGTTCGATTGTCGATTGTCAACAATTTTGAAAGGGCACGAGGATCGATAACCTAAAAACCGTCTCCAGAGTAAACGAAGAAGTCGTCAGCGCGTCTAGAAAGAAGAATCCGAAGAATGAACAGAGTCGCTCGGCTAATGAAGACCAAAGGATCACGAAGAGGTATGTTCCGCCGATTATCGTGCGGACTCACAGCGTGCCGTTTAAGACGATTTTAACTAATGTCTTAAGATTATGTTATATGTCTTAAGATTATGCTATGTTCATATGGGCATAGCTGAAACCGTCAAAGTTAAACGTGAAGACGAAAAAACTCACAACAGGCTAGTCTCTGGAATTAAGTCTGACAATATTTTAAAAATTCAGCATCATCAGTTGAAGTCTGAGAAGATCTTGAAATACGTGATTCGTAATGTGGATTTAACGTATGATCTGGATGACTTCCAAGAAGACCCAAGTAGAGCCAACTACTTCACGGAAAAGGTAATCAGACTCAGGAAAGCCAAAGGATCCATAGATACGCCAATGGTTTTTGTTCTGCTCCCTAACAGCGAACACAACCAGTCATTGAAGGACATCACTCGTTTTGGGCGCTGGCAGTGTTAGTAGAGGTCTTTAGAGGGAACAAAAAGCCACGTCAGCGCTACAACTGCCTGCGATTCGGACACGTATCTATGGGCTGCACGGAAGATCCTCGTTGCAACAAATGCGCAGAGGGGCACCAGTCAAGAGACTGCCCCAAGATTAAAGGACAAGACCCCTCCAAAGTGCATCAGATGTGGTGGACAGCACACTTCAAGCTTCACAAAATGTCCAAAATACCCCCAGGTTAAAAGAATGCTTAGTTCCAAAGTGACAGCAGACAAATCCTTTGCAGCTGCTGTGTCTAAGCCGGAGGAAAAAGACCTCAACATTAACGACCTACCAAGTATGTATAAACAATTAGGACGTATCTTTCCAATGTTTTCCAATCTAGGCAAACGTTACCCACAGTTGAGTGGGCTCCTTACGACCAACTAATTTTTACTATGGCTGCACGACGTTATACTGTAGTCAACAAAGGTGAACTTAGATGCGTGATATGGAACGCTAGGGGGATTCCCCGAAAGCATGTCGAGTTTCACAATTTTCTGATAAAGCAGGAAATCGACGTTGCTTTCCTCTATGAAACGCACCTCAAACTAAGCCAAGACTTCAAGCTACCTGGCTATTTTGTGTGTCGTAACGATCGTATGGCTTCAAGCGCTGCAAGATGTGCTTTTGGGGGCGTTGCGATCATCATAAAGAAGGAAATTCAACACCAAGAATTAGTCTCCAAGTCTTATACAGGTATGGAATCGGCCTCCATCATTATCAATGACGTCTCCCTTGGTGAAGTGAAGTTCGTGGCGCTCTACAACTCACCTAAACATTCTCTTGACGTAAGCAAGCTTGATGAACTCTTCAGTGGTGACACTCCAGTTGTCCTGGCTGGTGACCTAAATGCGAAACACCCAAGCTGGAACTCCAGAACACAGAACTACCATGGCATGATTCTCTAGGTATATACAAGGTAAAGATGACATCATCGCTGCTGGACCTGTGACCATTCCCCTACTAGAGATGTTCTTGACATTTCACTAATAAAGGATTTCTTCAAGCCATACAACATCTTCACGATGGATGATCTTTCTTCTGACCACACACCTGTCGCGCTGAACTTCGACAATTTCGACATCAACTTCAGAGAAAAAGCCAAGCATCAACAAGACTGGAAGCTCTTCAAAGAAATCCTCATGGACCATGAATGGAGCAAACAGTATGGATGACATCAGTCGACGTGTTGAAGACATCACCAGGCGAATAAACAGTGCCACGGAAGCTAGTGCCTATCCATTGGTAAACAACCCCGTTCATCGAATTATGCTCACTCCAGGAATCAAACTCTTGATTGCAGAGAAAAACAAGACCCGTAGACTTTGACAGCGCTATCGTTTGCCTTGGCTAAAAACCAAATACAACAGATTAGTACGAAGAGTTCAAAAAGAAGTAAAAGAGCTTCTCGACGATAGATGAAATGACAAGCTCATAAGCTTGCCGGCTCGCGACAATTCCATTTGGAACATGTTTAGAGCTCTTCAGCAGCAGAAGAGGAATGATAGCTTCCTCCACTTCGCATCCCTCAAGGTAATTAGGTCCAAACTAATCAGGATAAAGCTCAAGTAATTGCAGATTCCCTAGAGATGCAGTTTGTTACCCCTGATAACAATAATCCCGAGAGTCAGCTCATGGTCCAGACTGTGGAAGATGGTCTTGCCAACTTTTATGAAGTCCCACAACCTACAACTAAGATCATCATCAAGGCCGGAGAAATCACTACCATCATAAGAAATCTGAAAAAGAGGAAGGCTCCAGGAAGAGACAAGTTAAATAATAACGCCTTAAAGAATCTCCAAAAGAACATCATTAGCGACATCTCGAATATCGTAAGCGACTGTTGGAAGTTTTTCTATTTCCCGACTGCTTGGAAGCAGTCTATTGTGTTAAGTATCCCCAAGTAGGGGCAAAATCCTGCAATTCCGCGAGCTACTGACCTATCAGCCTACTCCCGTCGAAGTCTAAAGTCCTGGAGAAAACGATCCTCACCAGGTTCAAAGACTACTGTCTCAGCAATGGTTTAGTGTGGAAAGAACAGTTTGGCTTTCGAGCCGCCCACTCCTGCCAGATGCAGATATGGAGGCTCGTTGAAGATCTGAGCACCCCACTAAACCTTTCTAGGGAATGTGGCGTGGTTTTTCTTGATGTCAGAAAAGCTTTCGATCACATGTGGCACGAGGGGCTAATAATCTACAAGATGATTAGAGACGGCTTCCCTTCTGGTTTGATTATGATGAAGAGATCCTTTCTCAGCGACAGGTTCTATCAAGCCAAACTTGGCGAAAACTTCTCCACGCCCTGCAAGGTAAAGGCCTGTGGCCCACAGGGTTCTGTTCTCGAGCCCGTTCTCTTTAATTATTTTGTGCACATTTCCCAAAGCCCGAGAAGTATAATTTATATTTCTTTGCTGATAATACTGCCATCATGGCATGGGCGCACCAGCCATCTCACGTTATCACTCGGCTGCAAAACGCTGTGAACAAGTTCGAAGACTGGTTTAATTGCTGGATATTGAATCTTAACGTCAAAAAATGCAAAGCCGTGTACTTCAACAAAAAGCTCGAATGTTGTGTCCCCCGGATTCCCTGGTTCTTTTCAAAAAGAAACTCGAATGGGTTGACAACTACAAGTAACTTGGCGTTTTCATCGTCTCAAGACTCTCCTGGAATCGTCACGTAACTTTTGCTCTGAACAAAGCAAAAAGGGCTAAGTACAGTTTTATAACTCTCCTGGGTAGAAACAGCGCCCTCAGCATCGATAATAAATTACTAGTGTACAAGACAGTGATTTGGACCATCCTCCTCTATAGTATGTCTGCGTGGGCGACTATATGTAGAAGCAAATGGAGTGAATTCCAGTCGTTCCAGAATGTTACCCTATGGACCATTGCCCACCTTGGAAGAAGGACCGTCAAGAATCCTTACATCCACTCAGATCTGAACATGTCTCATATTGGAAAGTGTATCCAAAATCTCCTGATGAACATGGTGCAGACGATGAAGAGCTATGACAATGACCTGGTGGCTGGAATACTGAATAACCGGGTGGAAATGAAGTGGCATACATAGTATAGAAAACCGAGGCATATTCTTGATGTCAAATTCGAAGACATTGGCAACGTTTCCTTCCCGGATTATTGGAAGATGTAATACCACCCCTTCCCCCTCCCCCCTCCCACTCTTCTGACAATCGTCAATCTTATTATTTTGTTTTTTTTCATAATGTGGAAGACCTCTTTGGGTTAGTCAGGCTTCTTGCCTAATTCAGTGTATTTCATGTGGAATTTATTCCGGAAGGGTGAGAATCGTGCAAGCACTGCTTACTCCCACCTGAACAAATGTACACTTCACTTTTCGATTGCTGATTGTCAACAATTTTGTAGCTGCATAGCCTATGAAGATGACAGGGCCGTCCGTTGCTGGTGTGCAGATAGTGTGGTGCACACAGGCGCCAGCGCGCCAAGCGTTGCTTAAGGCGTTGTGCAAACAAGAACGCCTTGCATAAAATATAACCTTGCACAAGGGCGCCTCTGAACCACGGAGCGCCCCTGGAAGATGGGGTAAACCAAAACATGTCGATTAATAAATGCTCTACCTTTTTGTGTGCTATAATTGCTTATCCAGGACCTTTTTGTGTGTTATTTGATTATTAATTAGCCAAAGTAAAGATATTAAGATAAAATATGACTCCTTTGCCTCATCAATAGACGCTGCCTTATTAATTTTCTGTCACTGCATCATCACTTTATGCTCATTATCAATAATTCTTGGAAACGAACGTTCAGACATCGCATTATCAGCATCTCAGTTTCCAAAATATACACATACGCACAGAATATAATCAACATGAATTTTTATGAAATGTTTGGATCTGCTGTGCTACGAAATAAGCTAGGTGATAACCCCAGCGTGGCTCGGACATTTTTGGATTAAATTTTGCAATAAATTAAAAAAAAACACAGAAAAACGCTTAGAATTCTTCATGAAAATTCGAAAAAAAAATTTTTAAAGGCTCAAAATGGATGGACCTCTCCAAGGACCCCACTGCTAGTCTAAATAATTACTTAGCCAGGTAATCTTACTGTAGATGTACACTTGATGTTGTTGAAATTCCGACTCTTCTCTCGATGTCTTGAAGCAAAACTTGGCCATTCATCACTTTTTGTTGTCTAGCAGTCGCCTATTCTTCTACTTACTTGCTTACCGTTTGCTCAATACAGCACGGAGCTAAAGGAGTGCTTCCTCTGTCGTCTTTCCACTCTTTCTCAATAGTCTGCTAACTCTCCATTATCTCCAGTTATTGATCATTCTTAAATTTTTTCAAGAAACTATTAAGTACTAAGAACTCTCTTTTCTAAGAAAAGTCTGAATAACAGGAATTCTATGCATTGTTACAAATTGAAACTTATCTATTTTGCACAAACATTGCCTTGCATTGTTGGCCATGAGATATATATTGTTGATCCTTGCATAGTGTTGGTGCATTGCGTGTTGACACCATTGTTGATACCTATTGTTGCATCAAACTTTTCCTTGCATTATTGGCCAAGAGATATATATTCTTGGTCCGTGCAGGGTGTGAATTGCGTGTGGACACCATTATTGATACCTATTGTTGCACAAACTTTTTCTTACATTGTTGGTCATGAGATATATATTGTTGGTCCGTGCAGAGTGTTTGTGAATTGCGTGTTGATACCATTGTTGATACTTATTGTTGCAAAAACTTTGTCTTGTATTGTTGGTCATGAGATATTTCTCATTAATATGCCCTGCCATAACCATGAATATCGATTTTTTATCAATAATTATTATTTTTTCGAAGTCTGAGGTAGACAGTGACCTTCCTCATGCTTTGAAGGTCAAGTATGCAAAATTTCATCAAGATCGGAATAGAACTGTAGATTTGCATAAGAAACAAACAAACCCAAAAACATACAAAAATCCTTCTTCTATCTATCTTCTTCTATATATATATATATATATAACTAGCAGAGGACCCGGCGTTGCCCGGGATAATTACGCTTGTAGGTAAACAGAACAACCTCAAAAAGCTAAATTAAACCTCCAAATTGGTTTAATAATAACTCAATCACTACAATATACAGCGAAGGGACTATCCATTCTAAGAAAAATCCGAAAGACAGGAATTTACCTCTTCACTGAAATAAAATCCATTCTAAGTGATATACTGGGACTTGATTTACCGAAAAAATTTTTTTAAAGGCTCACAATGGATGGACCTCTCCAAGGATGCCTTCTAGTCTAAATAATTTTTTACTCACGTAATCTTACTTTAGATGTACACTTGATGTTGTTGCAATTCCCTCTCTTCTTTCGATGTCTTGAAGCAAAAATTGGCCATTCATCACTTTGTGTAGTCTAGCGGTCGCCGATTCTTCTATTTACTTGCTTACCATTTACTCAATACAGCACGGAGCTAAAGGAGTGCTTCCTCTATCGTCTTTCACTCTTTCTCAATAGTCTGCTAACTCATTATCTCCAGTTACTGATCATTTTTAAAGATTTTCAAGAAATTGTTAAGTACTAAGAATTCTCTTTTCTAAGAAAAGCCTGAATAACAGGAATTCTATGATTGAATTCTATATTGCACAAACTTTGCCTTGCATTGTTGGTCATGAGATATATATTGTTGGTCCGTGCAGAGTGTTTGTGAATTGCGTGTTGATACCATTGTTGATAGTTATTGTTGCAAAAACTTTGTCTTGCATTGTTGGTCATGAGATATTTCTCATTAATATGCCCTGCCATAACCATGAATATCGATTTTTTATCAATAATTACTATTTTTCGAAATCTGAAGTAGATTTTCGAATAATTACTATTTTTCGAAATTGGAATAAAACTGTAGATTTGTATAAAAAACAAACAAACAAACCCACAAACAAACAAACTTCCTTCTTCTCTCTATATATATAAAGAAGGATGTTTGTGGGTGGGTCTGTTTGTATGTTCTTTATACAAATCTACAGTTTTATTCCGATCTTGATAAAATTTCGCATACATGACCTTCAAAGCATGAGGAAGGTCACTGTCTACCTCATATTTCGGAAAAATAATAAATATCGATAAAAAATCGATATTCATGGTTATGGCAGGGCATATTAATGAGAAATATCTCATGACCAACAATGCAAGGCAAAGTTTTTACAACAATAGGTATCAACAATGGTATCAGCACGCAATTCACAAACACACTGCATGAACCAACAATATATATCTCATGACCAACAATGCAAGGCAAAGTTTGTGCAACAATAGGCCCATTGTGTTCGCATCAACAATGGTA
>JAHWFO010015871.1:1514-14827 GCA_023313115.1 Rhysida immarginata | reverse complement strand
AGAGGAGACCAATACGAGGCCTGTGAGAAAAGTATCCGACCTTATTTTTTTTTGCGAAAACCTGATAGATTTGGATCGCGAGCGCTTGCATGAGCCGACCTTGAACCTTTGTGCATATGCGTGAATTTTTTCCCGCCTCTCAATAGCGTCAGTTGCTGGCAATCAGTATTAGAGGGAGGTAGTGTGTTGTGCTCCGGTCGGTTTTTGATTTGGAGGCTTTCGGTGACGATGCTATAGTCGTACCCATACACCCAGGACTCGTCACCAGTGATTATGGTGTTCGTGAAGTCGGGATCACTGTTTGCGGAGGCCAGCATGTCCTGTGAGATGTCGACACGAAGTTGCTTTTTGTCCGCCGTCAGCAGCTTCGGCACAAATTTCGCCGCCACTCTCTTCGTGGCCAAATCTTCGGTCAGAATGGAATGTGCTGAAAACGTACTGATGCCCACCTCTTCCGCAACTTCTCGGATAGTCGCACGACGGTCCCGCATCACCACAGCGTTCGCTTTGGCAATGACCTGGTCGTTTCGGCATGCTGATGGCCAACCGGTTGTACCAGTCCTTAATGTGTGTGATGCCCATAGCATCGTCACCGAAAGCCGTCTGAATCTTCCGGATGATTTCCACCTGGCCGTCGCACAGTTTCGGGCAAAATTTGATGCAGTAACGCTGCTCCAGTCGTTCCGTCAGTTTCCTTGAAATCAAAAACCGACAAGAGCACAACACACTACCTCCCTCTTATGCTCATTGCCAGCAACTGACGCTATTGAGAGGCGGGAAAAAATTCACGCATACGCACAAAGGTTCAAGGTCGGCTCATGCAAGCGTGCGCGATCCAAATCCATCAGGTTTTCGCAAAAAATAATAAGGTCGGATACTTTTCTCACAGGCCTTGTATAAGTATTTTTTGTCATAGAATGTGTGTCTGGAAACGACACGTTTAAGCTCGGCAGTCGATGACATCTTGGAGTAAAGATGTCATTTCCCCACACGGATTTACAGCAGCATACATCGTTTTGACAACACAGAACTTGCTAATATCAATTTGATGTATGGAGCAGCAAACTGAAACAGACTAGCTACTCAAAGGCTATAAAGGGAATGATTCCCAACGAGACAGCTGCCAAATCGACAAACATTTGAGCATATGCACCAATAGCTTTGTGAAAGTGGATCTATCAGTGCCAGCAGATGTGATGTGGGTTAGGTTAGGTTATATATATCTGCAACTTCTAGCTTTGTAAAGCAATGCATGCTGGGTTTTTAATGTACCGAGTGGGCAAGAAATAACGTGAGGTGTATACACTTAGTGGAACATGCAGTTTCGATTTCTGCAAAAAAAAAAAAAAAAAAGTACCAAGAGTCGCCATAGGGGGCGCTTATTTCAAGAAAACAATGAATACATTTGCATAAGCGCGTTCCGTGTTGAGCAATCATGACAATGAAAGGCAAGGCTGAGGATTTCCCATTATTCACTAACGAATAGCCTGACAATGACGCTTACTCTGCCTGACCGGGCGTTATTAATCAAGTTGTTTTATCAGAAGAGCGACAATGCAAGTGCTGCCCTTCGTGAATTCCGGCGATTGAAAACGTTACAAAGCGGACCGATGAGCATAACTAACTTACGGAAAATGATTGAACGATTTGAATCTACCGGAACTCTAGGAGTGCAACCAGGCCGGGGACGCAAACGAATCGGGCAGCAACACGTTGAAGAAGTTGCAACTGCTATTGTGGAACGGAAGATGACTACTGTGCAGGGTACCGGCAGTGCACACGCAATACCACGCCAAACAGATATCCCATATTCGACGGTGAGGAAAATACCGTATTGCATAAGATATTGACATTTTATCCCTATAAACTCACACCTGTTCAAAATTGCTTCCTGGAGATGAACGTACCCGAACTGACTTTTTGTTGAGATTTTTAGCACGTATGGAAGTGGATGATGCATGGCCATGGCAAATTTTATTGAGTGATGAGGCACATTTTTATTTGAATGGTGATATCAATACCCACAACTGCCGTATTTGGTCTGCATCAAATCCACAAGTGTGTCTGCCAACTCCTATGCATTCACCGAAACTAACAGTATGGTGCGGCTTTACTGCTTCTTTCATCATCGGCCTGTACTTTTTTGAAGAAATCAGTCCCCGTGGACCGGTGACTTGTTCCGTCAATTGTGCCAGGTATGCCGATATGCTTGAGAATTTTGTGATACTACGATTGCAGGAAAAGGGTTGTCTGGATTCTACCATTTTTATGCAGGATGGTGCAGCAGATCTTGCGAGAACGTTTTTCAGACAACAGAATAATTAGTCGTGCATTTTCCATGGTATGACCACCCAGGTCTCCTGGTCTCAACCCTTGTGATTTTTGGCTATAGGGATATTTGAAAAGCCTTATGTATCAAGCACATGTTCCTGACCTCTCAACCTTAAAGGATCAAATAACGTTCCATATCAGACTAATTAATGCAGATATGCTGCGAGCTGCCGTAGAAAATGTCGTGTACCGCATCCACAGTGGTGGACATATTGAAACACATTTGGAATTTAAAATAAAACATTGTTTATTGTTGTTACTAAAGTTGGTTTGTACGGTATTTGTTCATTTGACAATTAGGTATTCATTGTTTTCTTGAAATAAGCGCCCCCTATGGCGACTTTTGGTATTATTATTATTTTTTTTTTTTTTGCAGAAATCGAAACTGCATGTTCCACTAAGTATATACACCAAAATGTACTGCATTTGGCCTAATAGAATTCCCGCTAGCGAGCTCTGAACTCCTCACGTTATTTCTTGCCCACCCGGTATTTAATGACCATCAAAAACCAGCATTGTCACATGATGGTGCCGTACACTTCAAAACTCAGCATGAATTGTTGCAGCGTCGTTCCCCTTCAAATGCGGAAAACAAATCACCACACGATATTCCACTTTATCAGTGGGCTGTGCCATTTTGTTTTAGTCCTTCTAACGGTGTGCTTCGGTACTGTGGCGTGGGGAGTTCAATATGCACGAGGACTACAGACATGTACCGGCATACGGCAAAAAATTAAGTACGTAGCCGTATTTTTTCGAGGTGATAATTAAAACTTTATGGCTATGCCTCGTATACTACATCTTCCTACATGGGTAGAGAAACGTACGTGACTAAAGTAACCTCATTAGAAAGTTGTCCCTTTACATGACTTAGTCACGTGATTTTATAGAGATGGAGTAGAGAAGCACATGCAGGCCATTCCGTAAATGTATATTTATTAATATTTATCTATAATACACTGAGTGGCCAGCAATTACTGCGTATCAGTTGCTCACGTGACAGTTGGTACCAATATAAAAGCAAGAACACATCTGTCAACTGCAAGTGGTTTGACCGTCACCATGAGGGAAACAAAGGATCTGAGTGACTTTGAGTACAGGATGATAGTTTGTGCCCGGCAAGATGGACTGAGTATTTCCGAAACCGCACGTCTTCTATGCTTTTCCTGAATAACCACTTCAACGGTTTGCCAGGACTCGTTAAGCAACCAAAAAACAACTAGCCAGAGACAAGCCTGTGGTCGCAAACAACTCGTCAATCCAGGGAGTGAGCGTAGGATGGGAATGCTTGTTCGTGCGAATAGAAACATTATGCCTCATCAACTAACCATGAAGTACAACACTGGACCACAGAATAACATCTCTGAATGCACAAGACACTGCACATTGTCAAGAATGGGCTACACAGCTGACAGCCAGTCTGGGTACCTTTGATCTCCACCTAAAACAGCAAAAAACTTCTCCAATTTGCCCATGCACTGGAAGGTGTGCAATTTGCCCGTTTCCCCTTGCACCATGCAGATGACGCAGAATTTGGAGACAACAGCACGAAGCGACGGACCCCTCCTGTCTGTAATGGTCTGGTGAATGTTTTCCTGGCATACTCTTCGTCCGCTGATACCTGTAGAACAACGCCTTAATGGTCAGGGCTATTAAACAATGTTGCCGATCACGTTCATCCCTTCATGGCTACTGTTTCCCCCATCGGAAGGATACTTCCAGCAGGACAATGCTCCGTGTCACAAGGCTCGTATCGTCATCGAATGGTTCCAGGAGCATGATAATGAATTTACTCCTCTGGCCACCACAGTTCCCGGATTTGAACCCAATCGAACATCTTTGGGATGAGCTAGAACGGGTTATTCGAGGCATGGATCCATCACCATTCAATAAGCATTAATTTCCAACAGCTAAATGAATCCATGCCACGGTGAATTCGTGCTGTTATAGCTGCTAGGGATGGTGCAACACGGTATTAGGGGGATGTTCCTAATAAACTGGCCACTCAGTGTATATGGCAAATCATTATACAACCCTAGCGTCAATGAACTTCGGACGCCTACAGAATTTTGGATAAGTACAACAAAACTAATTATAAACAAATGAAAATTACTTTATTGAGTGCACAGAGCTTTAGTACAACTGTCATATAGCATTTGAACATAAAAATTAAATAAGCGACTTTTTGTAATGTTCCGTTTTCAACACGTTGCAATGAACTTCGTACACCGTACCGTTTATTGCACATTACCACTGAGTGGCGTCACCTTTCCAACGAATGACGCTCCCAAGTCGTCGAGGCATGCTGGACACTAACTTCTGCGTTGTTTCTACTGGAATTTTGTCCCACTCTTCGGAAATACACGCCCGCAACTGCTGGCGTGTCCGAGGCTTCCGCTCTCTGACTTTTCGCTTTAAAATGCACCGTACATTTTGAATGGGTGACAGATCTAAGCTGCAGGCAGGCAGTCAAGCATCCTGAAACGCTGCTGTTGTAGCCAAGCCTTGGTGTTCCGAGCAGCATGAGGCTTCGCGTTGTCCTGCTGAAAGATGCTTGGTCTTCTATTGAACAACTTTTGGTGGGATGACGCAGATTCTGTTGAAGAATGTTTATATAGGCAGCAGAGTTAATAGTGCCCTCGCAAAAGTGAAGCGATCCTGTCCGGGCTGCACTCGTGCAGCCCCACACCATCAGCGATGCAGGATTTTGAACTTTCCTCTTGTAACAGCCAGGATGATTACTTTCGTGCTTGGTCCTTAGCACCTTGCGACCGTTGTTGCCATACATCACTGCAAAGGTGGACTCGTCGGACCACAGAACACTATTCCACTGAGCAAAGCTCCACTTTAGATGGGTTCTGGCCCATGCTACCCGGCGACGCTTAGCTACAGTGCTCATAAATGGCTTCCTGTTTGTAGCGTATAAGTAATAGTTGCATCTTCTGATGTAACGGAGGACTGTGCTCTCGGATATGGGTATATGAAAATATTCTCGAGCCCAAACAGTCATTTCACTTATGGGAGCATGCCTGTTTTTCACAATGTAACGTCGAAATACTCGTAGGTCCCTAACATTCAATAATCACTGCTTGCCTGGTGCAGTCCCTGGTTCTGTTTTCCCGATTTCTCTGAAACGCTTGATGATCCCATTAACAGTAGAGAGAGAGTGTAACTGATAATTCATGGGCAATAGTTCGCTGGGATTTGTTATTCTGGAACTGCGGTATAATTTTTTGCCGAATACAAGTTTCTACTGGCTTACCACGTCTCATGGTTCACAACAACACGAATACTGTGCTCTGTCGCGTGGACGGTGCTTTTAAAGCCTGATGCAAAGCATTCTGGGCGTTTCTACAGCCTACAGGAAAGTTCTTTGAAACCTGGCAATGTTGATATTGTTCCATATACTGAGTAAATCTCTTTTCCTTAGCCTGCAATCCTCTGTATGCACTTTTCACTGTGTTTTTAGCCAAATTACTTGGTGTCCGAAGTTTATTGACGCTAGGTTTGTATTATGGGCGCCCACTAGGCCCTAGCTCGTCGGTCCTGGACCATAACGGACCTAGTTGGGCGTTGTTGTATCTTACTTAATCATATTAAATAAATAAATAAATAAATAAATTATAGAAGGAATGAAAAAAAATTAAAAACCTTGGATTTCTTCACTCGTTTGGACGACGACTTTGGTGTCTAAAAATACAAAAACAAAACGATCACATTAACGTTAATATTGTAGCCCTAGTTATGGTGGAGCGAGTTTAAATTTTTACCTTTCGCCGTTCTGGCTGATGAATCGACGACATTTCAGGAGCGACTATTTCGATAGATGTTGGACCAACGGAGCTGCTGATCGTCCCACCAGCTGCCGTGACGGTGTGTGACGTTAATGACAAGGGACCACGGCCACGATTGGATTTTATTAGGCTACTCTCCACTAGTTCATCGTCAAATTTTTTTCGTTTGATCGAACGAGATGAACTGAAATATTGAAATTTTGGACCTTAAGTTTTAGTTTACCTTGGACAATTGCGTTTTATTGATAAGGTAATCCCGAGAGACCCTGGATTCCACAATCCTATTTATTAAACAACGACGTAGACCCCAGTCTTCTTTCAATGTGTCCCGAAAGTAGAAACAAATTAGTAATTTCTCATAAGCACTGCTGTGGGAAGTTACATTAGGCTTACACTATATGATCAAAAATATCCGGACACCCCTCACAGATCATCGATTGGCCCAATGTCACATGATAATGACTTGCACATCATTTAAATAGCTTCCCACACCTTCAGACACAACTCTGCTTGGAAATTGGCAAGAATGGGTCGTTCGGCAGAGCTCAGTAAGTTCCAATGTGGAACCAACGTTGGATGTCACCTACGCGGCAAGTCCGTGCGTAACATTTCCAGCCTTCTTCGAGTGCTTCGACGTGTCACCCGCAGCAACCGGAAGTCCTCGGCGGAAAAAATTGCCACAGAGACAATTCGTCGGGAACTGCACACGATGGGATTCCATGGCCGTGCTGCTGCCCACAAGCCCCACATCAGCAGGGTCGACGCCAAGCGACCTCTGGAGTGGTGCAAAACCCACAGAAACTGGACAATGGACCAATGAAAACGTGTAATGTGGACAGACGAATCTCGCTACACACTCTGGCAATCCGACGGACGAGTTTGGGTTTGGCGCATACCTGGAGAACGCTTCTTACCTGAGTGCACAGAGCCCACAGTCGAGTTCGGAGGAGGAGCAGCTGTGGTGTGGGGCTCATTTTCACGGTACGGACTGGGCCAGCTCGTTGTCTCAGCCAGATACTTTTCACGGACGAAGCAACCTTCACCCAGACAGGAATCGTAAATTCTCACATCCTGCACCATTGGGCAGATGCTAACCCGCACGTTACCAGAGCTCGAGCGCATCGAGAGCGTTTCTCCGTGAACATTTGGTGTGGAATTGTCGGAAATAACTTAATTGGCCCTTATGTGTTGTCGCTACGATTGACTGGGCGAACGTATCTTTTGTTTCTGCAGAATGCATTGCCAGAATTACTGGAAGATGTTCCTCTTTTGATAAGATCTAACATGTGGTTAATGCTGCATACACGAATCGGTGGATAGGTCGAGGTGGACCGGTAGCCTGGCCTGCAAGATCATCCGACCTTAATCCCTTGGACTTTTTTCTGTGGGGTCATGTGAAAACGATCGTCTACAGCACAATAGTTGCTAACATTATGGATCTGCGACAACAATTAAAAATGCATGCCAAACCGTTCGTAATGCTGGCGACGAACTCTTCCATGACATCAGACGATCGCTCATGCAACGAGCCGAAGCGTGCGTGCGAGCTGGTGGCGGGCACTTTGAACAATTCCTGTAATTTGGAGCCACCAGTTTAGTCGGCTGTATCGCGTAAATAAATCGTTTCCAGACAATGTGCTATACAACATTTTCATCTTCTTTTGACCTGAAGAATATGTCACTAAATTTATTGTACATAATTTTGAAACACCCTGTATAATGCAGTACGCCACCATCATCGAGGCTTCCTTTTTTTTTTTTTCTATTAAATTGGCCATGATTATTAGCATAGCGGAACTGCAAATCGAAGAAGGAATTATTAAGTCATTAAGTAAACAAAGTCCCCCCCTCCCTTTTCATTCCTGGATCACTCCTTTTCCCCCTCTTGACAGCTCGAAGTCCACTTGTCTCATCCCACAGATCGCAGTTGACTTGTGAGCTTGCTGACCACAGAATCTTGCCTCAAGCAAGAACTCGACTTGCTCGACTCGCAACATGTATACGCACCTTTACAAGCTTAAAAATAAAATATGGTTAAGCAATAAGAAGTCAGGTGATCGTATATTTTTGCATATTGAGTGGACTGATTGGACTTTTCGAAGGCATGGACTTAGCTGGCAGACTGTCAACTATTTTTCAAACCAGAGCTTCTTTGCCTAAAGGACAGTTTCCATTTAGCGTCGGTTCGATGTCTGCGTCTTTTTTTGGAATTTTTGAAAAAAACACTCATTTTCCAATTAGCGTCTGTTAAGCGTCTGCGTCGGTTCGGCGTCGATTCAGCGTCGGTCCGACGTCGGTCACGCGTCGTTTCAAGATCTAGCATGGCTAGATTTTTAAGCGTCTTTTTGATCTAGCCAATCAGGTGCGATCTAATTCGCTATGGATTCTGGGTAGTTGTCTTCGCCGATTCAGATGGAGAATCATGGCTGCCGTAGCTGCTGTTCGCCGACACGAGTTCTTGCAACTTTTCTCTCGTGAATTTACTAATAAACAGGTTATAAAAATTTGGTGAATCATTTATTTATTAAGTAAAAATGATATAGTAATAAATTCAAAGCGTGAACTTGAATGGAGTGGTTGATGTCTTCTTTTTCCATCACCTTGAGAGAGCGACAATCGTTTGCAGCGACTCGACCAATCAGATCAGATCAGATTCAGGATAACGGTTAGAAGTCGCTAAATGGAAAACGACCGTTTTCGCGTGCTAATCAGGGTGCGTCTCACGGCGACGATTGCAAAAAAGGACGCGGAAGTAAAAACGACGCCGCACATGACGAGACACCAAACCGACGCTAAATGGAAACCGGTCTTAACTCTTGAATGCAGGTGGCTCTTGAAAACCTGATAAGTTGAATCATTTACTGGTCCCCTGACGATTCGACTTAAATACACTGTATGATCACAAATATCCAGACACATGCACGTTTGCGCTCTAGCCATGATTTCATGGAAATCAATAGGGCGTTGCACATCCCTTTGCCCGAATCACAGCTTCCACCCTTCGGGAAAGACTTTCCACCAAATGTTGGTAGTTACTTTGCGGAATATTCCTCCATTCCTCCCGAAGAGCGAGAATCAGTTCAGGTACAGAAGTTGGCCGATGTGATCTGGCCCGCAAGCGTCTTTCCAATTCGTCACACAGACTCTCTATAGGATTGAGGTCGGGACTTTGTGCCGGCCAACCCATTTCTTCGACCCCTGATTCCGCAAACCACTGCCGTACACGCCTCGCTTTGTGGCACGGAGCATTGTCGTGTCGGTAGAGAAATGGCCCGTTTCTGAAAAATTGCCACAACGTTGGAAGTGCACAGTTGTCCAAAACATTCAGATAACGGTCGGAGTTCGTGATTCCTTGCACAGGAACGAGCTGGCCCAGTCCGTACCATAAAAACGAGCCCCACACAAGGACTCCTCCTCCTCCGAACTTGACTGTGGGCACTGTGCACTCAGGTAAGAAGCGTTCTCCAGGTATGCGCCAAACCCAAACTCGTCCGTCGGATTGCCAGAGTGTGTAGCGAGATTCGTCTGTCCACATTACACGTTTCCATTGGTCCATTGTCCAGTTTCTGTGGGCATTGCACCACTCCAGATGTCGCTTGGCGTCGACCCTGCTGACGTGGGGCTTGTGGGCAGCAGCACGGCCATGGAATCCCATCGTGTGCAGTTCCCGACGAATTGTCACGGTACTCGCATCGTTTGCAGAGGCGTTTCGAAACTCTGTGGCAATTTTTTCTGCCGAGGACTTCCGGTTGCTGCAGGTGACACGGCGAAGCACTCGACGGTCTCTGTCTTTTAGTTTCTTGGGTCTACCGGTTCGTTGTTGAACTGTTGTTGATCCCCGGGTCTTCCATTTCATAATGACATCGCCTACTGTTGACTTGGGTATCTGAAGAAGGCTGGAAATGTCACGCACGGACTTGCCGCAGGTGCCACGTTGGAACTCACTGAGCTCTTCTGAACGACCCATTCTTGCCAATGTCCAAGCAGAGTTGTGTCTGAAGGTGTGGGAAGCTATTTAAATGATGTGCAAGTCATTATCATGTGACATTGGGCCAATCGATGATCTGTGAGGGGTGTCTGGATATTTTTGATCATATAATGTAGCTTATACTGTATTAATGAATACGATTTAATCTAAATTACGTTACCTTCTCCTTTTCTGGAGATTTAAGGCTGCTACAGCAGCTTTATTTCTCGATTCCAAATCCAGATTTTTTGGGATTTTACAAGGATTGTTTGCCATTAAAGATGGATTTGAGGATGTCACTGTCGGGAAAAAACACAAAATCAAACTTTCGTTAAAACAGTTTACCAAAAGCAATCATCATAAGAAAATACTTTTAAGGTAAATGGCCAATGAGACAAATACAGAGGAAAACGAGGTAAACAGGACATTTTTTAAACATGACAAGTCAAAGTCTGTTAGGTTAAGGTTAGGTATCCTATGTTGAATAAAAACTGATAAGATTCCACTACAGGAAATGAATAGGAGGTTGCACTCAGATTGATTCCAATTATAATGTGACAATATACGTATTGTCTCTATTCTTTAATATTCACACCCTCATTTTGAGAGGGCTTTCTCCGACGACTCATTGGGGTTTGGGAGCTTTCGAACAGTTTTTACTCAGGCCCATCCATTTTTACGTACAACCCTAGCGTCAATGAACTTCGGACACCTACAGAATTTTGGATAAGTACAACGAAACTAATTGTAAACAAATGAAAATTACTTTATCGAGTGCACAGAGCTTTAGTACAACTGTCATATAGCATTTTAACATAAAAATTAAATAAGCGACTTTTTGTAATGTTCCGTGGCGTCACCTTTCCGAAGAATGACGCTCCGAAGTCGTTGAGGCATGCTGGACACTAACTTCTGCGTTGTTTCTACTGGAATTTTGTCCCACTCTTCGGAAATACACGCCCGCAACTCCTGCAGTGTTCGAGGCTTCCGCTGTCTGACTTTTCGCTTTAAAATGCGCCATACATTTTCAATGGGTGACAGATCTGGGCTGCAGGCAGGCCAGTCAAGCACCCTGAAACGCTGCTGTTGTAGCCAAGCCTTGGCGTTCCGAGCAGCACGAGGCTTCGCGTTGTCCTGCTGAAAGATGCTTGGTCTTCTATTGAACAACATTTGGCGGGATGGACGCAGATGCTGTTGAAGAATGTTTATATAGGCAGCAGAGTTAATAGTGCTCTCACAAAAGTGAAGCGATCCTGTCACGGCTGCACTTGTGCAGCCCCACACCATCAGCGATGCAGGCTTCTGAACTTTCTTCTGGTAACAGTCGGGATGATTACTTTCGTGCTTGGTCCTTAGCACCTTGCGACCGTTGTTGCCATACATCACTGCAAAGGTGGACTCGTCGGACCACAGAACACTATTCCACTGGGCAAGGGTCCACTTTAGATGGGTTTTGGCCCATCCTACCCGGCAACGCTTAGCTACAGTTCTCATAAATGACTTCCTCTTTGTAGTGTATAAGTAATAGTTGCATCTTTTGATGTAACGGCAGACTGTGCTTTCGGATATGGGTATATGAATATATTCTCGAGCCCAAACAGTCATTTCACTTATGGGAGCATGCCTGTTTTTCACAATGTAACGTCGAAATACTCGTAGGTCCCTAACATTCAATAATCGCTGCTTGCCTGGTGCAGTCCCTGGTTCTGTTTTCCCGATTTCTCTGAAACGCTTGATGATCCCATTAACAGTAGAGAGAGAGTGGAACTGATAATTCATGGGCAATAGCTCGCTGGGATTTGTTATTCTAGAACTGTTGTATAATTTTTTGCGGTATACACGTTTCTACTGGCTTACCACGTCCCATGGCTCATAACAACACGAACACTGAGCTCTGTCGCGTGGACGGTGCTTTTAAAGCCTGATGCAAAGCATTCTGGGCGTTTCTACAGCCTTCAGGAAAGTTCTATATGCTGGCGACCCCTTGTGTACGAAGTTCTTTGAAACCTGTTGACAACGCAATTTTACATAATTTTGAATAAATTATTTCACACAATTAAATCGATTCTAAATGGATGTTGATATTGTTCCATATACTCAGTAAATCTATTTTCATTAGCCTGCAATCTTCCGTATGCACTTTTCACTGTGTTTTTAGCCAAATTACTTGGTGTCCGAAGTTTATTGATGCTAGGGTTGTATTTTTTCTACATCCCCCGAAGCTGAGTGAAATGAAAACCGGAAAACCACTGTAGAAAATCAAAAACCCTCCTATTGCGATCAGACCCACTACGCATGCGCGTGAATTCTCCCGCCATCAATTGGTGTTGGTCCCGCATCCCCACGTGACCCAGCGGTGGAGGATATGATTCTGCAGGATAGATGGGTCACCATCGATGATATTGCAACGGCATTACAGGTTCAGTATAATGAGTTGAAATACCGCAAAGTGGCCACAAGAGGAGTCCCTTGTCGGCTGACACCTGAAATGAGTTGATGCCTGCCAGGAGCTGCTGCGCCACTAAGAATTGAAGGTGACACCTTTTTGGAGCGGATTGTTACTGGAGAAGAGTTCTGGGTCAATCACTACCAACCACAGACAAAGCGCTCCAGTAAGGAATGGCAGCACTCGACTTCACCAAAGCCAAAAAATTCCGCAGCCAGCCATCCGCATGAAATGTGACGCCGACCTTGTTCTCGGTCCCATAGTGGAACATTCTGAAATCTGCTAAAAGCAGTAAGTGTCGTGGACTCCTCTCAACAGGCATTCTCATCCAGCATGATAACAAATGACCTCATACATCTCGTGCGACGTAGCTTACGTCTGGACTGCCTATCCCATTCTGCTTACTCTCCCGACTTCCACATTTTTGGCTCACTAAAGAACTCCTTAGGTGGCCACAACTTTGCGACCGACATGGAGGTGAAACAGGCGGTGCATGCGTGGCTGCACGTGCAGCTAAAAGATCCCCCCCCCCCCCCCCCCTTTTCCACAATTTGTTTTTATTGAGGGGTAAACCGAATGCAGGGCGAGATTTAAAAACAAGCATCGGGACACAACGCAGGACGAACTATACGAGGCAACACGCAGAGATGGAGTGTTTTGCTATACATCTTGTTTCATGTATCTGCTTGAATGGTTATCTTGCCACTGGGAGGGGGTGATCTCTGATTGATTGAAGCTCCTTATGAGTGACCCTATTGGGGGGAGGGGGGGGGGG
>JAHWFO010015866.1:0-10488 GCA_023313115.1 Rhysida immarginata | reverse complement strand
ACCAAGAACCCTAGACCAGCTGCGACAAAGCATCGTCGACTGCTGCACCCTTGTGGATGCAGAAATCCTGGATAGAGTTATGAACAACTTCACCATTCGGCTGCGAGCAGTTCAAAACTTTCGTGGTGGCCACATTGAGCATATCATCAAGACTTTTCCACGGGAATAAAAACTCCGAACTGCCTAAAATATCATACTGAAATGCTAAGTTTGTAAACATTAATGGGTCAATATATCATAGTACTGAAATAGTCAGAAATTGACTGAATCACCCTGTACAATATAGGAGCTTCCAGACCCATGTCCAATAGGTCGGTTGCAGCGTGATTTAACACCCATAAGTTACGGTAACAGATGACTCACCATAGTACCATTGATAACGGAACATCACCAGATTCAGCCCTCACCTGTACTTGCGAATATTCCACATAGACTGGGACCAATTTTCAACCAGGCACCATGTGGTGTTGTTTTGCATGGCATAGCTCGGTTCTGTTGACTCTCCTAGATACATCACAGAACGATATCTGCTATGTTGAGCTGCTTGGTGTATATTTACATACTCTCCTGAATTTTGTGTACCCACACATTGATGGAGAATAATGCTTCATGTCATGGACTCTAATTTGTACAGAATAGGTTTGAGGTGCATTTTGGAGAATTCGACAAATACTACGGTCACACATGAACCATACTGAACATTTATGGCACACCCAAGAGCCGTCACCTACTAAAGCTAAAGATCTGTGGGTGACATGGCCGAATATCCAGATAGCATGGTCGAACATCTTGGTCAGAGATCTTCTTGCGCAGTGGATACTATATCGGACCAGAGGGAATCCGACCCGTTGCTGAGTAGCTATCCCATGATTTTTGGCTTTTGCATGTAATTTTAACCTTGTTTTAAGATTAGGTTTAAATATTCATTTATTGGTAATTAAAGAATTTATTAAATTTAAAGATTCATTAAGACTAATAAACGTACTTGATAAAGAAGACTAATATTCAGCCGTGTCTGGAAAGAAAAAATTGATAAAAAATAAAATTTCTTTCTTATACAATAATAGCGTTTGGCAAGGTGCATGTATGACGAATGAATTCATCAGTTATTATAAATTTTTTCGTCATTCCTTTTTCTATTGAATTTAGTTAATTGTTGTAATTCTGAAAAACAGCATCTGCCATCAGCTGCCAGTTTTGTTGTAGAGAATATTGGGGTTGCTATAGCAGACTAGAGATGCATTTTTTCGGTCTTGAGAATTGAAACTTACATGGGGTTGTAGTCCGTAAAATATGGAAGAGTCAACACCCGAGTGTTCTCGACCTTGGAAGGGAACTGAAACCCTCTCTTTTGAGAAACAAGTATACTCTGTTGATGGAAGTAAATGAGAATAGGACATTATGCAAACAACGGAAGAAATCCGTATGGAAAGTAGAGCGCAGGAACCGTTTCCAAGAGTTGGATTAATCAAACTTGGTATATTCGCTCCAGAGGACAACAAATGTGAGCTGCACATATGAATTCCACCCCCCGGTTAGGTGGTCATCCTCATTTATTGATATTTTGATAGAGGTCGTATAGACACTTGCTATAAATATACTTGAGCTACTGGTAGATCCACTGAATCATAAAGGAAGGGTTGCTTCAGCTTCTTCGTAGAGCGTTAATTTGTGTTATGATATAAACAACAGCAGCTGATATGCTATGTTCAAGAGCGCAATGAATAATATTGTTTTGAAAAAGAATATGATTATACGTACTGTGTAATTTTTCTTAAGACAATTATTAGAAGAATACTTAGTTATATGCTATTTAAAACTTTCAATTAATCTTATTACAATTGTTTTTCATGAATAAAATTTGAGCTATCGCTGTATTATTATGCAGTCATTATCATAACGACTCAGAGGCAATTAATATACAATTTATTTATGTTATTAACTCGTATGATATGTTAAAAAATGAAAATATTACATTCACTCACCAAAAGTCATGGTACACCCCTCCAATCAGATTTCCTGTCCTCCGCTGCTTCGATTCTCGGAATGGAGGTGCACAGGACTCCTTGGTATCACACAATCGTTGTAAGAAATACTAGCTGCAGAAACGGCAGCACGCCGAGAGATCCGCATTTGAACGGGGAGATGATTGTTGGTACCAGACGGATGGGTGCCTCAATATCAGATGTAGCCAACACCCTGCAATTTTCCCGCACAACCGTTGCAAGGTTCTATCGAGAGTACACCCAACGAGGAGTTACAACCCATGTCGGACAGCTGCCCATGCCTCATTGATGCCAGAGGTGTTCGCCGGCTCACCCGGCTTGCAACTGCTGACCGAAAAGCCACAGCATCCCAAATCATCAATCCTGTACAACCAGGGACGTCCCACAATTGTGTCCGTGACGACAATTCAGCGAACCTTGGCACCTGCAGGCTTTGGGAGAAGGAGGCCACGAAGGGTTCCACTCTTGACAGCTGCAACGCCTAGCCTTGGCCAACCAACATCGACATTGGACCGCAGAGGACTGGCGAAGGGTTGCCTGGTCCGATGAGTCACGGTTTTAGCTCACCGTGTCTGGCCGACGATCGTGTCCGTGTCTGGTGCAGGCCACACGAGGCCATTGACCCCGCTTGTCAGGTGGGGACCACTCAAGCAAGTGGAGGCTCTGGGGTGTTTTCTCCTGGCATGCAATGGATCAGTTGGTGCATCTGACATCCACTCGGCGTGCTATTTTTTACGTCGATCTGCTTGGGGACCACCTGCACCCCTTCATGAACTATTTTTACCCCGCAGGTGATGGCATCTTCCACCAAGATATGCCTCCACACACGGCCCTTGTGATACGGCATTGGCTGGAGAAACATGCTACCGACTTCACGACAATGATTTGGCCTCCACGTCCCCCAGATTGCAATCCCATTGAACATTTGTGGGACGTCATCGAACGATCTGTCAGGTCGTCACCAACACAACTGGCAAATGTAGCATCGTTATGGAGTGCAGTGGAGGTGGCATGGCTTACAGTGCCTGTGGTTGTGTTCCGGGGACTGGTAGAAGATGATAGCAGACTCTTTTCTATGATAGGTCGTCGCAGTTTTCCGGGCCAGAGGGTGCCCAACACGTTATTAGGAAGGTGTGCCATGACTTTTGGTGAGTGAGTGTATATTATTATAAATGGATTTAAATAATTTAACGTTTTTTTTCATTACAGACGCTTACTGAAAGCGACAAAGAGATGCTTACCGCATGTGAAGATAAAGATGTAAGAGAAATAGATTAAAATTAGCATAAGATAAATTTATTCATAAAAGGTATTTTACTACAAATGGAGCGTAAAAAATAGCTAACACATAGCGGCTTTTAGCCAAATTAATCAATTTTCTTTAAAATCAACTTTTTGTATCCGTGAAAAATTGTCGGGACTTACAAAATCACATGAACTTCATATTTTTTTTCTTTTAACTACTGTTTCGTCAAACTGACGGGCGCAGCTAATTAGGAGAGCCTTTTGCAGCTACATCAGTCCCGACAAAGATGATGATGTAATTAAAAAAGACAGTAATTACATGGAAAAGCTGTGGTCTAAATAGTTTTGGCGTTATCAATGAGATTGAGAAAGTAGTCGGCGTGTTAGCATGCACACACTTATCAACATTGACGACAAGAGAAAATTTCTTAACTTTTTGACCAAAATTTCATTCATGTTCCCCCTCGCTTAAGACTTAATGCCTGTTTCAAATTAATTCGAACACTTTAAAACTTGGCTTTTCATAGCTGTGATTTCATCTTTTTTTATAGCAACTTAATTTGAAGTTATCTTGACTAAAGAGTAATTGAAGGATGGTATTGTAAAAGATTTTTACATGCGAAACCTCAGATGTTTAAATAATTGATGAAAATATGAAAGAAAATTTCACAGCCTGGATTCGAACCAAGAACCTTCAGTAACCAACCAATTGCGCCGCCGTGGACATAGAAGCATTACGCTATCTACATGACGTTAGGGATGGTTGGAGCAGGAAAGATAGTCCCAATCCGCGAACTGGATACTGTTCCAACCAGTCCTAAGGACATGTAGATAGCTTAATGCTTCCATGTCCACGGTGGCGCAATTGGTTGGCGCGTCTGCACGGTGAGCTGAAAGTTCTTGTTTCGAATTTTCTTTCCTATTTTCATCAGTTATCTTTATTCAAATGCTGACAAATTTCCTTAGATAAACAGAAATGAAACCAATTTTCAAAAATCGCGTTTTTCACGTTAATGTGGACACTTACACTTTCTGAGAAAATTACAAATTATTTCGGCGTATTAGCTCTGGAAATTGCTGAGAGTCAGTCATCTTACTTGTCAACTCAGTTGAGCAAGTTTTTGCTGAATAATAAAATTCCTCCTACAGTCTGTTTCTTACACTGAACTGCCACTTTATTAGGTACACCTCAAAAATATGAGGTGTCCTGGGCCAGAGAACACATGACGTGGAGTCACAAGTGGATCGAAGTGATAGGCTCAGAGGGATAGTCTTACTATTGGCATGACCTCCGCAAAGAAAATCAAGTTTTCTCTAAACGACAACTGGGAGGAGATTCAACAATTGTCTGGGTAGCGTTTGGATTTAATGGTATTTCTACATTGGTCTTTGTACGTGGCAGAATGGATTCCAAGAAGTATCAAGAAATGTTGGACGATCATCTTTAGGAGGCGGGTCCGAGAATTTGCGACCCGAACTGGATTTACCAACACGGTAACGCATCGTCCATAGCTCAGAGAACACTAACGAATAGTTTTGTCGTAATTTTGTCACAAATCTCATTAAAGTCTATGGAAAATCACTTTAATACCAAGAGAAATTTATCCTGATGGGCACAAATTCCAGTCACTCAGGATGCGTGATACAATCTGGATCCTGCCAGAGAAAATGTATGATGCTATTCGCTTCAATGAAAACTTTATTGAGCGTTGATTGTGCCATGTTATTAGACTAACTGCCGTCTCCGTAAAATGTGAAACACCATGTTTTGGAAGTGTAGCTGCTTTTTCATTTCTGTTGTTTTAGTTTCTTTACTTAAGGAATTCGGTCAGCATTTGCATAAAGATAACATTGAAATTATGTTGTTATAAAAAGAAAAAAATTAGAGCTTTGATATTCAAGATTTAAAGTGTCCGCGATAATTTGAGCCAGATCGGATTAGTTTTGCGTATGTTTAGATCACTTACTAAATTCAAATTCTATTCACTGCACTATACAGTAGAACCACATTAATATAGTCAGCGGCTTATAACTAGAATAACCGCCGTTTGTGGCACAGGCAGCAGCACAGGCAGTGGAGGATCATGGTGGTTGACGTATACAAAAGCGATCGATTGGGTTTAGGTCTCAGAATTAAGGAGCCAAAAGATCGGTGACACAAGCCCAGTAATGGCAAATTAGCCGTAATAGCAGCACAACATTAAATTCGTCAAATACCCCCATAAGACGAAGTTACAGAAGGCTTACCAGAATCGTAAAAGGACTACAGTGTAACAAATAAGTTTCAACAATGGTGCAGACGAACACCATTATGGCGATACTTTATTCTAATCATTTATGTACCGGATGGCTAACTCGAGTATTGCTGCTCTTGAATATATCCAAGAGAAATACTTGGAAGTCTTGGTCGTGCTATTACATCCGTTACCAGATATTCTGTCCATATGACACATCGCACTGCCCAACTGGAATACCCCAGAGATGTTAATAAACCATAATACTTAAAGGCTAAATTACTTTCCGTCAAATGGACCATTGAAACTTTTTCAAAATTTTTGAAAAAACATTAGGACAGCTCCCACTGAAGAAATTTCGACCATCTTTCGAATTTTTAATTAATCTTATGGACATTCATGACTCGTCCTTACGAGTCGTTTGATATATTACATGCCATATCTTTGCATTGAAACCTTAATTTCTGTACAATTATTGTGTCATTAGAACACGTACCACTTAACGAAATTCGACCTTCTTTTAATTTCTTAATTACTCATTATATTCATTCATGCTACGTCATGAGGAGTTGTTTGATGTATTCCTTGCAATATTATTGAAAATTTACAAATTTAGAACAATTTCTACCATTGAATTAATTTCGAACATTGCTGTTGCTAGCTTAGCCAATTAAGTTGCCACACTCTAAACAGCAATGCTGTTTTGACTTGTCGTTATGGACTTCCATGCAGTCATATGACACCCCAAATGGCACTGAGGGCCTCGATTTCACGGAAGTCATCAGGACAATTACGTATACAGCTTTACGGCTCAGTCAGAGCACCAACAGCTAAAGTCTGGTTTGAAGATAGTTCGCGGACGTTTTCCTGGCCTTTACTACACTATAATAAAAAAAGTGTGAGTGTATAGATTCGCAACAGTGGGTAAGTAACCAATTGTATATGAGTGCCTTTCAGACTATCAAAGGATATAGATAGTATCAAGAAGCCATACTTCAACATACTCCAAAATTATTGTGTTCTTCTAACAGTAATTGCAGAATGATTTTTTTCTATGGTTTACCCCGAATACGATAACACAATGCTAGTCATACTTTGCATAAAGGGCAACGTTGCAATCACGAGAGGTCCAATTCCTGTTCTGCAATGTAAATTGTACTGTTTTTGCCGATGCCTCTTTGTCAGCATGATTGCAGTAATCACCCCTTTGCTTCAGATCTCTGTAAACAACAATGTTTGCATTTTTTACACTTCTAGTAGCTTCTGGTGCATCTGGATCGCTCCGCCCCCCCCCCCTCTCCCACCCCCACCCACCTCTGTTTGTTCATAATGGTGCCGTGTGTGCAATCACAGTACACTTTAATCATAGCTGTAGCATGGATTTGTCCAGGAAAACCTCGGTGTGGGTTATCTGACCACCTCCCCCTAAATAAGTCCAATTGGACTTTAAGCGCATTTTTGCAAAGAAAGCACAAACATGAAAATACTTTTAGCAGTGCTTCCTCCGAAACAAACACATATTGCACAGAGACTCTTTCAACTTCAGCAGCAGCAACATGGGCTCCCTTTTTCAAGAATTCCCGATGCACGTGAATGCTTTCTTGTCTCTTAATGCTGTTGAGGCGCATTCGTATGCAATGTTCACTGATCCAGGCTTTTTCTGAAGATCCATACCATATACTTGTCATACGCTGCAAAACATGCCTTTCATTTGATCATCATACTCTAGCCATGCTCGGTTTACCTATCAGTACCAAATGAATTTACCTGCTTGCTTTGCATCAGCTGACGTCTCTTTTTTTTATTGCCACTGAATGATGATGATCCTGAAGCAGATGAAGATATTAGGCCTAAAGGCCACATGGATGCGCATCAAGTAGGCCTGGGTCAAGAATCAATTTCAGGAAGGCTTTCTTCTAAATTTTCTATTGAACTACTGGAAGCATCTTCACTTAAACAAACTGAAGAGCTTCTAATGGTGCACTTGAGTCGAAAATTAGTATGCCCACGTCCATATTTCGTTTAGACCTACTGTCCTCATGTTTGTTTCCTTCATTAGAACTGTCCAATGAAAACTTCTGTTTTGATCGTTTCAGAAAACTGTCCATAATTCTTTGGGAACCCAGAGGCCTTTTCTGACCAGGCATTATAAAACACGTGATCTTAAAACGCTAACGCACGTTGCTTCTGTCGCAAATGACGTAACCTACTTTGATGACGAAAGAAACACATGAGAGTATGAGGCTATCGACCAATGCGCAACAAGCGGCAGCGCTGGTAAACTTGGCGATTTCAAAATTACCTTACAGGCATAAAACTTCGTATTTTGCGTGATGGTGTGCGTGAGTGTGGCGTTTTTTTTGTTGAGTTGACAAAATACGCAGTTTCGGATATGCTACCACTTTTAAGTAACAACGGTCCGAATGTCAATGATTAGCCCTTTTGCAAAGTACGCATATATCGATCGTTTTACTCAAGACAGCAACTAACGAAATATGTTTAAAATACGTTTAAAATAAAAGTATGGTTTTTTTTAGTTCATAGCGCAAATAGTAAACTCGCTTTCTTTATCTACTATGAATGGAATCGTAACTATATTCATATTAATCTCCTATAGGGCCGTTAATACCTAACCATAATGAATAGAATTAATAAGTCTGATCACTATCTTAGTAACCAATGCTAAGATCAGGAGACGTGGCGGATGTGTGAAATAACAGTGCTGCTGTCGCTATCGACGAACTTCGTAGCAAAACCTACTTACTGCAAATGGCAATTTCAGTTTCCTGTTAAGTGTCTGTCGTATAATTGATTGCTTCACTATTTATAAGTAATGAGCGTGTTAAGTGTTATTAGTGTAATTTATACATGTACATTGTTTATTAAGTTTAAAACAGTATTTTATTCGTATTTTAAAAAATTTACTCGTTGGATTTACTCGTGCACGTACCTTATGACAACAGATAGGCCTACTTCATTCCTTGCGCGGTTGGCATATGTCTGACTGTCGTGGCCGTTGTTCTTGAAGATCACCAGAAGTAAACCCGTTTAGAGCTGGAATAGAATCGAGTTTCAATGAATTTTGTTTTAATTGACAATGAATTGAAACGGCAGGATCGTTGAAAAAGCACGATGCTTCAAAGTGAAGTGAGCACACTATGCTGCTCGCATTTGGACACCAGTTCTTCCTGGCAAAAGCCAATCCACTGCTTCTTAATCGATTCTGATTGTAGAAATCGGTGAAATTTGAAGTTTCTTATTTACACACCCAAAAAGAGAACAATTTAAACGCATCCTGATAGAGAAAAGGAAGCAAACTCTTGCGTTATGTAGAATCGAAATGATGTAGAATTGAAAGCAGTTCTCGTGGCAGTAAATGACTTCTTGTTCTGCTGGTTCTCCTGATGGGGCGAGAGAGCCAATTTTCAATCATCCAAGGCATTTTTCTTAATTAAATATTAGGATAAATAAAAAAAGAGAATTTTGAATTAAAGAAACCGTAAGAAGAAAAAAGAATTCGTATTTGAAAATTCGTATAATCTTTTTCCTTGTAAGCGAGTGCTAAAAATCTGCGACTCGGTGGTCGACAACACACGCAGTGACATCTTGCGGATGCGCCAAAACACTACCAAGTAACCACACTTGTCAATTCTATTCGTTATGAAGTAGCTAAAAAATGTAAATGAAAAATCTAGAATTGAAAAAAAAATCTGTTTCATTTATTTTTTTCCATTCTTGCTTCTACTGTATTCTGTAGTGGTAAAGATAGTCATAATAAGTTTTAATTGGCAGCAGTAATGCAGAGAGGGACAAGAAATGTGGGGACATCTAAAGTTCCTACAGTAATTCACAATCGACCACTAATTGATGACTTCGACACAGATAACTACCATCCCCTTTCTTCTGAAGCATCAGCTATGTTGCCATTCTTTATTTATACTCTTCATAGAGATGGCAATATCCCCTTTCCCTCTCTCATCTATTACTTATTTTCTGCTTTGAGGCATCAGTAATTAAAAGAAAAATAATAACGTTTGATTCTCCTTAATAATATAATGTATTTTTCATCAACAGGGAGAATACGAATGTCTTAAAAAAGCATTTGCAGGGGTAAGTAATCCATAAATCTCTTATTTGTTAAGCTATATGCGCCCAGAGGTTATGGGATAGCTGCACATTAATATGTTGGACACTGTCTGGCCTGATAAACATCGGAAATTCGACTTGGAAGAGACACCACAAGAAGCTGGAAGACCTTGAAACACACACAGACACATACCGAGTATTGGTAGATAATGGGTCTTGGGTGCGCAGGGACCTCTCAAAGACGTCACATAAATTTTCAATAGGTTTCATGTCTGATGAGCGAACTGGCCACATTTTTTGTTGGGGCTCTCCTGAATGCTTCTCAAACCAGTTCTGAAAGAAATCTATGAAGGGATGTAAATTGTGAACATAGCGGGAACCTTTCAGTGAGGTATCCAAGAGAAGCAACAGATCCAAACCATCTGGGCTAAAGAACTCCCTTAAGAATGGACCAAATATCAGTCTCTACCTTACCTTGTTGAGTCCATGGTTTCATATGATCTGGCTCCCACGCAGACTCTTCCATCAGCACATAATCCGACTTCAGTCTTCCAAGGTTCAGGGAACGTGTACACGAGCCAGGTGATGTTGCATTGACAGTAGCTACATGCAAAAACTACGTGGTAGTCGTGATACAAATGTCGTCTTCCCAAAAGCCTGACGGCATTTTCTGTACAAACCGCCTCCCGGTGTTGCAAAACCATTTACACGGAGCACGGGCTTTTTTCTCTCGTTGTCGTTTTCTATTCTGTATCAAGACGCTCATGTCGCTAATCATAGTTGACCAGATAAACGTTTTGAAACGTGTTTGTGGTGAGAAAAATTCAGACTAAGATCAGTCCGAAGTTGATGACAATTTGAAGCTAGCACATTTGGCTATAAATCTGATTAAAAGTAATTATAAGCTTGTTTTTCTT
>JAHWFO010015862.1:0-13048 GCA_023313115.1 Rhysida immarginata | reverse complement strand
TTTGTTTTATGACGTCAGTCTACGTATTTTTTGAACAGACCTCGTATTTATTTTCACTAGGTATTCACACTGTCGTGTCTGTTTATTATTAGTCTGTACTGTATTGTAAGGCCTCTATAAATCTCGTTAAGAAAGACAATACAAAGAACAATTCATTACTTAACAGAATTTGCCAATTACAAAGAATTTAGGTCTAGTTCAAATGTTATAAAAGCTGTCGAACAGAGGCGAATATTGTTTAGGACTACCATCACGAGAAAATGTCGCTAAGGAATGGGGATATTTCAAGATCTCTATAACAGCATGGGACCATCGGTTTTGTATGTTTCCCCAGAGGCTTTTATCTGGAGAAAGATTACGTTTAACATTTTTCGTTTTTAGTCTCATCTGATAACGAGACGGATTTGCATATTCGTCTGATTGACGAGCTGTATTGATTTAAGAGTTTGTTGCCCTCATTCGTAAAAACCAGTTTATTACTATTTAGGGGTTGACAAAAGTGTCACCAAACTGTAAATCCAGCCATTTGCGTGACTTTCGATGAAAATCATGAACGTTTGGTAATAAGGTTGCACGAAACTGTAAATCCAGTCATCTGGGTGACTTTCGGTGAAAATTATGAAAGTTTGCCAAAAGTGAGCACGAAACTGAAAATCCACCCACATGGGTGACTTTCGGTGAAAATCATGAACGTTCGGCAAAAGTGTGCACGATACGGTAAATCCAGCCATTTGGGTGACTTTCGGTGAAAATCATGAACGTTTGCCAAAAGTGTGCATGAAACTGTAAATTGACATTTGGGTGACTTTCGGTGAAAATCTTGAAAGTTTGGCAAAAAGTGTGCACGAAAGTGTAAATCCACCCATGTGGGTGCAGCATTAGGTTTGAGGCCTTTACATATGGCTAACTCCTAATGCTTAATCCAAGATCATATAAAGTCTTAATAAATTTCATTCCAGTATTTAGAGTAATCGTTTCCGATGAATAACAATTAATTTTCCTTTATGAATATTTTTAAATGTTAATTAGATTGGGGAAAAGCCAGACAAAGTGCTGTGTATTCCCGATAAGAGGTAGACAGCAGATAAAAATATTTGATAATTAATTTTATTTTATTGATCATGAATTGGCCTATGTCTCGGAAGATTTTGTTAGATCTTAATATCGTGGAGACAATACCATCAGCCTCTCCACTTCAAAAGTAGGTTTCTGTATAGTGTTAAGAGTTTTTGGAGTGTTGGCGGAAATGAAGAGGTACACTCTTATTTCCCTGTGAGTTATACTCGTATAATTCAAGTAAAGAAATACAAAATTATTTTCGAAATCGTATTTTGTATACTCGTACGCAGAACAACTTTGAGGAATGGTTTTGAATCAATTATTCCTCAGGCCCAAAATCTTCAAAAACAAAGCAGCCAGACAGCTAATTACTCCACGGCTCACTCCTGCCCAGAACTATCATGGCTCAATTTGCTTCATTTTTTGCCGCTATTAACAATAGGATTCGGAGTCTATCTTTAATATACGTCATTGCTCCTGACCAACTATCCAACCTTCATTGTTTTCAAGTAATGAAAAATATTGATTGTTAAAATCGAAGATGGCAACGATGAAAATTACATTGTTATTGGGACTATACTGTTATTCGTATTATATTGTTATTTTACGCTTGACTCCAACTACGTCACGGCACACCTAAGATGGATGCCTACCTATTTCAAAACGCGCTTATTATTTTCGTTTTTTCACACATTTAGAGTTCGAATTAAAATTTTTTAAATATGCCACGATCTTATTAATAGGTTAGGCTTTCGATTTAAATAAAGTTGTATATGACCGTAGATTTGTGTTTTAATAAATTTCATTCCAGAATTTAGATTAAACTTTTCCGATGAAGACAATTAAATTTCCTTTATGAATATTTTTAAATGTTAATTAGATTGACGAAAAACCAGGCAAAGTGCTGAGTATTCCCGGTAAGAGGTAGACTGCAGAGAGGAAGTTTTAGTAATTGATTTTATATGATATGATTTTATCTGTCATTCTATCTTTTTGTTACTCTACGGGTAGGATGTTATATTGTTTAGATTTTTTGGAGTGCTGGCTAGAAATGAAAAGTTTTCTTTCTTGCTGGGGTTTATACTCGTATAACCCAAATGAACAAATACAAAATTTAGTTCAAAATCTTAAAAACTTTGGATAAGTTATCATTCTCTCTGGGCAATCTCTTTACAAATGCTATAACTAGAGCGATCTCGCAGGTAAATATCTCATGTGAAACACCAGTTTCAGAAAATGTTGAAAATTAGAAGTCAATGTTCAATTATTTGGACGAGGAATTGGATGGAAGTGATGGTTATAATGGGTATACGTTAGAACACAGAACATATTATGAAGTAGCTTGTTTTCTTTCTACGACGGTCAAGATCATGTCAGTGCAGTGAGTTATTGCAATAACTGTCATTAACTGTTTGGAATCCTGCAAAGTGATATTTGTTGAAGTGTTATTTAACTCTACTACAAACGCCAGCAATGAGGATGTAGTGAAATGGTTTAGGAAGCGTTTAGTTTGCAGGGGCAGCCTAATTCAGCATTTATTTCAGAAAGAATGAATGCTATTCAGTATCATCAGATGTTAGAAGTTAATCTAATTACAGTTAGAGATAAAAACGGAGTAACTTTATATGAGTTCCAAAAAAGATAATGCTTCATTTCACAACTAAAGTCGAATTTTGGGTGGTTCCTCGCTAATGGAGTGCAAATAATGAACTGTCACCCCATGTCAACTGATCTTAACCGTATAGAAAATTTTTGGGGAAGAGTTGTTTATGCAAATGGACAGTAATTTACATACTAGGGCGGACTGCGACTCGCGAATCGCTTTCTTGACCAATAATTTAGAGCGAACCGTTATTGATTGTTAAGAAAATGACTAACTAAATTCTTTAAATTGATACTAATTTTTATTATTGAAACAATTTCATTTTAAACTGCGTAATTTGGCAAGTTCTTCACGCCTAACCTTCCGCGATGCATGGTTGTTGATATTAATCAACCGCGGCTTTGCAAATGCCGGTTCGATCAATAAACCGTTGATGGTCTTCACTCGTGAAAATGCCACGTACGACAAGCCAAGTCCAAATTCTGAATCACCAATGTCTATGACTGCTTTATCAACAGTGATTCCTTGTGCTTTGTGTCTGGTGACTGCATAGGCTAACTTAAGCGGAAATTGCTTACGCGTACAAGATACTCCTCCTTTTTTGAAGCCAACGGCGATCGGTAAAATGGGAACTGCTTCATTGGTTAATGTTGGTCCAGTATAGGTTGCGAATTTGACGAGAATGCACATCGGCAGTTCATTCAAGTGGTTGCGAGTTTCAGTTGGCGAGTAGACAATGTCGACAACCACACCAAAAAGATATTGTGATTACGCTGTGAACTTCGAAATTTGGCCTTAAAAATCGAATGTGCAGAGCAAAATTTGCGAAGGGCTTCGCCGTATTTTGTATGTCAAAAATTCTATTTGCACGCGCAATGTTTGTTTACGTTTTTCTCAATGCATTCCTATGGGAACAATTGAAGGGTGATTATTCCTCGATGGTAGGTCGGATTTGAAATTTTTTTTTTCTTGACCATCACCATGGTCATGCGCATGCACGTGCAAATTTTCATTATTGTGACTATTACGTGTCAAAAGTTTTATGCGGTAATCGAATTACACTTGTCGACTGTTAACAGAGCTTCGCTTACGCTTCGCTCTAAAAAAACAGGTGATAAAAGTTCTAAGAACTCGATAAAATGGTCTCAAAAATCGATGGTGCAGAAAAAAATTTGCGAAGGGCTTCGCCATATTTTCTATGTTGAAAAATCTATTAGCGCGTGCAATTGTTTGTTTACATTTTTTTCAATGCATTTCAATGGGAACAGCTAAATGGTGATTATTCCTCGATGGCTGAACCGATTTTTAAAATTTTTATTCAGTGACCATCAGGATGGTCATGTCCAGCTGTGTGCAAAATTTCATTTGTCTATGTTCTCTGGTTCAAAAGTTTTATGCGCACAAAGAATTTTGATTTTCGCCTGATAACAGAGCTTCGCTCTAAAAATTGGAGAATTGAAGGCCCAAATCATAAAAAAGCTGGGGAAATGGCCACCTAAACAATTTAGAATCCCTTGTAAAATCAATGCCAAGTAATGTATGAAAAAGTTATTGATAAAAATGGTAGATTTATTGGACATTAAACAACCTGGCTTTTTTTTGTACATTTTTTCTGTTAAGTTTTAACCATTCCTATTTATTCAATGCATATGTATTATGATCAAATTTTATTGTGTGTTACATCACCATTATTTCGTTTTTTACCATAATCACCATAATAATGCAAGTGGCTTTATAATTTTTCTAACAGCCAGGAAAAGTGAGTTATCTTAAATATATTTATTGGGAATAATGCTGAAATAAGGGGCAATAAATTGATTTATGCCGCAAATTATAAAACTTCAAACTGTTGATGAGATTTGAACTTGAAACTTGGAAAACCAACATCGTTTGGAATATTCCATTAAATTGAAATGAAGTTGTACCTGCAATTATAAAGTTTGTATATATTAAATGACTAATCCATGTTAAATTAGTTTACAGCCTAAACTCCACTCCAACTTGCCAGCAAATGAAATTGATGGCTTCCTAGTTTTTTTTCAGTGTTTTTGTCCCAAGTGACTCGAACTCAGATTCTCCAGTTCCTTGGCCTCTCATCCACCGGGTTGGAATAAAGCAACTGTCTAGGAGGTCCCTTTTGCAACCTCCGTATCATGGGACCATGTCAACCCGAAAAAAAAAAACGGTAGCATGGTGGAGCAACAATCAAGGAGAAAATCGCTCTTGTGTGTTTTTTGCGTGCAATACTATTAAACGTTTCAAGGTGCTAATACACATGTAATCGTTTGAAAGAGTGGAGTAGTACAACTACGAAAGCTGCATGTTTTTCTGCAAAACAAAATCGGGAGTTCCACTGAATTTCGATGAACAAGTCATCAATGAATAGACTGACTTAAAGATTTATAACTTAGTTTAAGGAAAAATTCATGATCTCTTAATGATGTCTGTTGTACTTTATTACCGACCATATTAAGCTTTATCCAACAATCTTTATTATACTTCAATCTGTGTCCAGTGTTGTGAAAGCACATTTTCTGTTCCAGGATAGTGCATCACACCTCATAGAACAACTAATTTTCTTCCACGATTATACAATAATTATTATTATCCTAATTATTGTGTTAGTATCTTATACACGTATAATTTCGTCTTTATTATTTAGCTCCTTTCCGAACAGATTTACGTATGAGAGTCAAGAAATGTGCCGACTGACTGATTAGTTAAGATCAAAAACCAGTCAAAAAACTTAATTTTTTTATTCAAAATTCTTGAATTTCATAAATTCTTGTCCTATAACAGCGATCTCAGCAATAGTCTCAAATATTAACGAAACAGAACAAAAGTACCACATTTCCGAAGTTGCCATTGACAGTAACTAGTGGTGGCAAGTTGATGAGCCATTTTCTCTTTAAGCCCCCCACAGTACCCCAGAGCGAGTTGTCCAGACGGACAAGGGCTTCAATTTTTCGTTCCACCTTTGGTTTCGTACGGCTTTCAACCTCTTCCTGGACCATGCGAGAATGCCTATTGTACTTTGTCTTAAAGAAGAGTAGTCGCTTTCGCTGGCATAATCTTCTGTAGGAATTTTTTTCAGAATAAGACGCCTGATGTAAGGAGGGAGGTCGACAAATTCAGGACGCTTTCGATCGATAGTAGAGGCACTGGAGGTGGTAGTTTCCGTGACAACACGAGTGATAGCACTTAATATTACTGTTGATATCCTACTTATCAATAATTTTCTTCTATGGTATGTTATTTTCTTTAAGAATATCCCTAAGAGTTTCTAAAACTGTTTGAAGCGAAGCTTAATCTTTATATCGATGTTTAAACCCTCAGAGATAAGCGTCAGCAGATGTCGGATTTAGAGTCGTCTACTCTAAATATGTTATACTACTTAAAGAAACCTTAAAGAACAGCAATGTCCAGGACGCCAAAAACAGTCGAGTGGTCAAAATAATACGTGTCATGAAGAGGACCAGCATCGAAGATATCAATCTCGTCCAAAGTATATCCATATAAGATATTGCCGTTTAGATTGGAGCATTTAGAATTCCATGCTTGGCGTTCAAGTCACCCGTCATAATAACTGGAATGGACCAACACAGCAGCTCATAAAGCTCCACCGGAGCAAGCTTGTGCATACATGAATTCAAGAGCTCGGGGCAATGAGGACGTAACCAACAGGAAGGATATTTTTTTATAAAAGTGAAGTTGTATCTTTAAAAATTCGGTAAATCTGTATGGTTGATGTTTTGCTTTACTGCGATTGGAGTTTACTCGTGCAATTGTTGCTGAAACATACTGTAAATGGATTTCACAAGCAGTAATTATTACATTTAGTACGGATTTCTTCCTGCGGGTTACATTCTTATAGCCCTTTAATTATATAAAGAATTGAACTTAATTTTACCTGCGTCAGCGTCGTGTATAACCAGGTAAACTGCTTCTCTTCCTACTTAATTCGGATTGACAGTCTGACGATGATAATGCCATGCTTGACAGTAACTGCTGCCCCATCAATCACTTGAATAGCATTATTACCATCAGGCCGATCCTTGCAATAAACATGATAACCACGCAAACTACAAATTGTACAATTTTTCTGTTAAGTTTTAACCATTCCTATTTATTCAATGCATATGTATTATGATCAAATTTTATTGTGTGTTACATCACCATTATTTCGTTTTTTACCATAATCACCATAATAATGCAAGTGGCTTTATAATTTCTGGTCGCAACTTAATGAAATAGTTAATTTTTATTTATCCCCGATCTAATTAGTTAATCCAAGTAAACATATTACCATCACATTAATATTTATAACATATTATTTTCTCTATGGTAATTTAGAAATGTGTTAAGTCAAATTTATCAAATCTGTTAAGTTTAAAGGTCTGCAGTCCTGGTTCATTGGAGCGTAGCTCCTTTATCAGTCACCATTATAACGTCATCACGTCAAAACCACTAAATCAATAGTAGCCAAATCTCGCACACACATAGTGTGGTGCCTGAAGGAGGTTGGTCTTAAAAAAAACAGACATATGTGATGTCGTTGAAGAGTAATAAACGTTCTCGTTGAGATCCGTGATGAGGTCCCTCATGTCCGTGCTATGTGGAGAAGCCGAACGCGAATTTCAATTGTCAATGCAGTGAGTAAAGCTAATTGTTGTTGACGAATTCTCAATGCTTGGACTGAATTTGCTGGGCAAAATAGACAACCGACTTCGTCAAGGAAACCCAGATAAACAACATGAAATTCTTGGCGGATATGCATTGCTCCTTTTGCGCGAATTTAATCAGTTGCTTCCTGTTGGTGATACACCTATGCATAAGTAACCGAATCCATCGTCTACTCTTTGCTGTTCAAGGCAAATTGGTCTAGCAACAACTGAAAAAAGTATTTCATTTAACATCAATTATGCGTCAAGTAGGTGAAAGCCAGGCACCTTTTCGTGAACTACTCAATCGTCTCGCAATTGGTGAAGTGTGTGAAGGTGACTTTTTTCTGTTAAAATCTAGATTTGTAAGTTACAATCTTAACGAGAAAGCCCATTTTTCTAACGCCATTACATTGATGTCTCGCAATAAGGACATTTCGGAACACAACGAATCATGCCTTCGTAACTTAGGTGTACCTGTTACATTCAATGCTGCTGAACACAATAACAACACTGCTTGGGAGGCATCATCTGACGAAGTGCACGGTTTCCATTCTTATTTGCAGTTGGCAAAAGGTTGCAAGGTACTGCTCCGTCTAAACTTATGAACGTTGAAAGGATTGTGCATCGGAACTTTTGGTGAAGTGATGGACTCGTCTGTACAACGAGTGTCGACAACGCCATACCAAACTATTTGCCTTTGTACGTGTTGGTAAAGTTTGAAAAGTACACCGGACCAACACTTTATGATGGGTCAATTCCCATTTCTCCCGTTCTCGTCAACTACAAAAATTCAAATGTGGCATGTACACGAAAACAAATTCAACTTCATGTTGCATATGCCATATCAATTCACAAATCACAAAGCATGTCGCTTGTAAAAGCGTGTATTGATATCGGCAATCAGACTTTGCTGCTGGAATGTCATATATGTTTTTTTCACGGGGCAAGTCATTGGTAGGCATATTGATTGTCAAAGAATTTGATTGGAATCGCTTGAAGTCGATAAACAACAACAAACAACTAGAAAACAAACATCAATTGACTTGGAAAGCTTGACAAATGCCTTGATAAACGCATATTCTTTTTGAAATAAACATATTCAAACAAGAAAGAAAGTAAAGCCGTTGGTCCCGTTTAGTCGTTTGCCGGTTGCACGTTAAAGAACCCTTGCGAGGCAAAATTTGCGGCCCCTATAACGCCGTCCTGAAATGACCATGGAAGTTGAAAAAGACGTTAATACTAAACAAACCAAACCAAACCAAACCAAGTTTCAGGTTCAAATCTCACCAAAACTTCGGAGTTTTATAATTTTCGCCATAAATTATTTTATTGTCCCTTATTTCAGCATTATCGTCAAGAAATATGAATAAGGTACCTCTTTTTTTCTGCCTGTCACTTCTTTTTGAATGCAAACTTGGCGTTTCAAATTAATGGAATACTGTGAGCGCCGTTTCATAATAATGGAATGGGCTGAATATTCCATTTCCATACCTCTTGAAAAGTTCTAAAACGTTGTTGCACGTAGGGTATTCTGCCGTTCGTTTTCCGTACGTATACACATGGCTTCATTCAATGGCGAAGAAACGTGATCTCTCACAGAAAGAGAAAGAGCGTATTGTGGGAATGCATTTGGCTGGGAATACCCAGGTCCAAATAGTGTTTTAGATCGGATTTATTCAAAGTGCTATTTCAAAAATTGTTAAAAATTTTAAAAACTATAAGTCAGCGCAAAGCTAACGGAAGAAATGTGGCCGAAAACGGAAGAAAACACGGCGAGACAACCAGACATTGAAGAAGCTGGCAATGAACAATAGATTCAAAAGATGGGGTCTGAGGAAGCTGTGGGACTCAAATATGCGGTACCACTACATGGAGAAGATCGAGAGTACTCAATTCGTTCGCGTGTGCCAAAAATCAAGTATCATCTAATTGCTGTACAAAGGAAGAGACATGAATGGGCGAAAGAGCGACGGCATTGGACTTATGATGACTGGAGTAAAGTGATTTTTTCGGATAAATCGAAGTTCTCCATGATGTTTGGTGATGAAAGGCCACGTGTTTGGCAGAAAGGATGAAAGTACCGATGCATCATGCTGAAATGATCAGTGAAATATTCGGCAAGTATAATGGTGTGGAATTGCATGAGTGCTAATGGTGTTGATAAACTGTTTTATCAACTCAAAAATGAATTCCGAGTTCTATAAAGCAATCTTTGAGACATTGCTTATTCCAGCAGGAGAAGCTGTTTCCTGATGACGATTACATCTTCCAACAGACTTTTCCCCCCCACCCCCACGCATCCAGATCAACCAAGGAATGGTTTGAAAGCCATCAGATGACTGTATTGAAGTGGCCAAGCAACTCGCCTGACCTCAACCCCATTGAAAAAGTTTGGGCAATAGTAAAGAAGAACATTGCTGCTGGCCGTCCAGGCACTAAAGACGCGTATAAAGCATGCTGATAAAAATCTGGGACGCGATTTCTCCTGCGCAATCTTTAGTCACTAATTCAGTCAATGCCTAGAAAAGTGAAGGCTCTATATGAAGCTAAAGGTGGTTCAATAGCCTATTTATAAATGCTAAGTGTTTCAAGAGAGGTAAAATTATTGTTTCTTTTCATGTTGGGTGTTCAATGTAAGTTTACAAACACTTTCAATAAATTTGTGAAATGATTTTTGCAGTATTCCATTAAATTGAAACGACCACTTTGCATTCAAAAAAGGGTGACAGGCAGAAAAAGAGAGTTATCTTAATCATATTTATTGGGGATAATGCTGAAATATGGGGTAATAAATTGATTTATGCCACAAATTATAAAACTTCAAACTTTTGGTGAGATTTGAACCTGACACTTGGAAAACCAACATCGTTTGGAATATTTCATTAAATTGAAATTTAGTTGTACTTGTAATTATAAAGATTGAACATATTAAATTATTAAATGATTAATCCATGTTAAATTAGTTTAAAGCCTGAACTCTGCTCCAACTTGCCAGCAAATGAAATTGATGGCTTCCTAGTTAACTTTTCAGTGGGTTGTTTAGATATTACTAGGGAGAAATGTCTTCTGTCGTATGATAAAGTAAAGTGTTGTTAATTACTTTAATGATGGCATATCCGGTTTTCAAAACGTGGAAGTCACGTAACTTAAATTCTATTTGTTTTGGTTCATTTTTATTGAGAATCTGTCCTACATATTTTAGTGCACACAAACTTTATTTTATTTATAAATTCCAGATTTTTGTAGAGGCATAATTTTTTCTTTGCGCCTCCCAGGACCTTAATTCAGATTTCAATGACCAAGTGGAGTTATGATCTCATGTTTTTTTACGTAAGATATGTTTCGATTGTTTTATTTTATTTTAATTATGTGATACGTATATTCTATTTTTCACATCCTTTAATCTCTACGTTTACATTAAAAAGCACGCGAGAGATAATTTCATGCCATCTGCTAATTGAGTTTAATATGCTTTTTGAAATTGTATTTTTGATGGTACATTATTAACAAAGTAATTATATAATAAATAAAAACAAGGCTGACCATGCCTATCTGTGGATACCTTGATGCAAATACGTTGGATTCCATTATTTCCATATGATATGATAAATAAATTCTTTGTGGAAATAGCGGAATCCAACGTCTCTTCTTTTACAAGGTACATAATGTTCAGATGTTTTGTAAGGGTCTCTTAAAAGAGGACATATAATTGTATAAGTATTCACTCAAAAATTTATCAACGGCACAATCCCGTTTTGTTAAAATAAGGAAACGATTGTGAAAATATTCTTGTATTAGTTAAACAAAAAATTTCTAATATTGGGAATTAGGATATTTTAAATTGGAATCGTTCCGACGACTAAAATATCGTCAACATAAGAGCAGCTCAAAGGGCTCCCTGATGTGAAATGAGGCTCTTTCAAAGCTGTCTTAATTAAGCATATTGAATAACATTAATCAGAGAGCATTTGCCTAGTATTGAACAGTATCCTGTGGTCATGAATAAAAGCCAAACAAGATTCGAATCTCGGACTTCCAAACACACGTGTCTACAACGGAGTTACTTTTTCCATTCAGTATCCATGTGAATGTCGCCAGAGACGCCTAAGTCCAGCCAGTATTTAAACTCGAGCCAGGTATTAGTCGCCAGAGACGCCTAAGTCGCTTCCACTACAAGGACACCGAGGCGTCCCACGAAAGCAGATAGACGTCTTCCGAAGCAGAAGAAAGATTCCCCTCTACGCAAGCCACCTCGAAAGATGATGTACCAGGTAAAGCTTTCACCTGTTTTTCCAAATCGCGCGTAACGTTTTGTACAAGGTTTTAGATTTCCTTTAGACTTTTCCTCTTAATTAAATTTCTTATTTTTTGTTTGTTAATGGAGCGGTCGTCTTCATTTCTAACCCCCCCCCCCCCCTCCGGCACGAATCTGTGGTCTGATGAAAGAAATTATGAGGTTGGGCTGATAAACTTAAGGAAATTATAAAACGAATAGTTGAACTTCTCTAGCCCTAGTAGCTTATGTAGTCTAGCTGTGCAACAAATTTTTAATGTTTGAACATGTAATACATCGTGTACATTTATTTCTGTGAGTGGTTGTACAATTAGGGGGGCCTTTACTTCTGTTCAGATGGCTATGCGTTAAATCTTATAATGTAATAAATACACAGATGTTCATAAAAATTACGACATCAGGAAAGACAAAAGCTATTATAGCCAGATTTATTTTACAGCTACAAGGGTAAAATGATTACAATTAAAGTTGGGTTCGATTGGCGGACGTACAGATATCCACGCGACATACTAAATCTTTCCGGGCACAAGAATAGCGAGCAGACACAATTCCAATGCTTTAAACTGTGCCTCAGTTCTCGCCTCTTTAATTATTCTTAGTCGGTGCTACTAACGCACATAACTCGCATTTATGCTGTGCTGGTTAGTAGTTGAATGTCCTTCAATGATCTGAGTGTTATCCAAATTTTGGGTCATTTGGATGTCTCCTTCCCTGTGTTACAATTTTAATCGCTATCAGTATAAGAATGTCCAGAAATAAAGGTTACAACGACAAATATTCTTTAAATAAATTAAAATTGACAAAATATTTAGTATAACCTATTTAGTGATACAAGGGTTATTTTTTGACGTAATTATCGCCATTGTCCAAGCACTTGTTAAGGTACCAGCTTCTGTATCCCACAGTCATAGAATTCTGGTGCCTGCTGCTGGAACCACATTTCAACTTCGTTCTTGACCTCTTCATCTTCGTGGAAGCGTTGTCCAGCAAGACGTTTCTTCAGTTTAAAAAACAAGTGCAGAAGTTCATCCGAGACTACAGACAGCCTACAGCTCCTTCGTTCGTAATGAACATCGGTCCTGCCTCCAGAGAATTCACGGCACCACTTCCCCTCTTTTAAATCTTGGGTCTTTGTCCTATATAGCGAGCGCGGTTTTCTACTACATACAGGTAGGATTTTATAGAAACCTAAATACTATCTTCTACGAGAATTAAATTCCAAATGCGTAAATAGTTATTTTATTTATAATTATCTCTTTGGTTAAGCGTCATATCATTCCACGATGAATAACGAATCTTCTCTGAGATGATGGCAGATGTACAGCTCTAGGCTACTTATTATTCTTACGAATTCGATGGTATAAGAACTTTTTGTAAAGTTTTATACAGGGTGTTTTTGAATTGAGTACAGATTTTTTGGGAGATGAT
>JAHWFO010015825.1:53056-65071 GCA_023313115.1 Rhysida immarginata | reverse complement strand
TTATGGAGAAAAGAAAATATCTATGTATACAGTGAAAAGAGTCTCTCCACATGTAAACAGAAAAGAAAATGTGTACATGTACAGAGAAAAGCTAAATATGGCTACATGTAAACATAGAAAAAAATGATGAAGCGTAAACAGAAAAGAAAATGTCTACATGTACAGATAAAAGTAAATATCTACGTATAAAAAAGTAAATGTCTACATGTAAGTCAGACAAGAAAATATCTACCCCCTAAAGTAAAAAGGAAATGTTAACATCTAAAGAGAATAGAAAATGTCTAAATGTAAAGTTAAAGGAAAATAACTATGTATAAAAAAAGAAAATGTCTATATGTACGGGGGAAAAGAAAATGTCTACCCCTAAATTTAAAAGAAAGTGTTCACATCTAAAGAGAAAAGAAAATGTCTACATGTAAAGTTTAAAAGAAAACATCTATGTATAAAAAAACTAAACGTGTACATGTACAGGGGACAAGAAAATGTTTACCCCTAAAGTAAAAAGAAAATGTTAATTTAGAAAGATAAAAGAAAATGTCTACAAATAAAGTGAAAAAAATGTCTACATAAACAGAGAATAGAAAATGTCTACCCCTAAAGTGAAAAGAAAATGTATATATCTAAACAGAAAAGAAAATGTCTACATGTAAAGATAAAAGAAAATGTCTAAAAATAAAGTGAAAAAAATGTCTAAATATACAGAGAAGAGAAAATGTCTACATATAAAGTGAAAAGAAAATGTCTACTTGTAACGTAAAAAAAAATCTTATTATAAAGGGAAAAGAAAATGTATAACTATAAACAGTAAAGAAAATTTATATGTATAAAGTGAAAAGAAAGTGTCTACAAATATAGAGAAATGAAAATGTTAACATGAAAAGGAAAAAGAAAATTTCTATAATTATAGAGAAAAGAATATGTCTACATGTACAGAGAAAAGAAAATGTCTACATGTAAGGATAAAAGAAAATGTCTAAGTATATAGAGAAAAGATAATGTCTACAAATATAGTGAAAAGAAAATGTTTACATGTAAAGTTAAAAGAAAATATTTAAGTATAAAAAAAGAAAATGTGTACATGTACAGGGGAGAAAAAAATGTTTACCCCTAAAGTAAAAAGTAAATGTTTATATCTAAAGTGAAAAAAAACTGTCTACAAATAAAGTGACAAGAAAATGTGTACTTGTAAAGTTAAAAAAAAAACCTAAATATAAAGAGAAAAGAAAATGTCTTCATGTAAAATGAAAAGAAAATGTCTACCCATAAAGTGAAAAGAAAATGTTTATATCTAAACATATAAGAAATGTCTACAATTAAAAAAAAACAATTGTATACTCATAAAGCGAAAAAAAATATATATGTCTATAGAGAGAAGAAACTGCCTGCAAAAAATGAAAAGAAAATGTCTATATATGCAGAGAAAAGAAAATGTCAACATGTCAACAGAAGAAAAAATATGTACAGCAACAGAGAAAAGAAAATGTCTACATGTAAAGTGAAAAGAAAATGACTGTGTAAAGAGAAAAGCAAATGTCTACAAGAAAAGTGGAAAGAAAATTTCTATATATATAGAGAAAAGAAAATGACTGCGTATATAGAAAAGAAAATGTAGACATGCAAAAAAAACAAATTATACACATATGAAGAGAAGAAAATGTTTATGTCTAAAGAGGGAAGAAAATGTCTACAATTAAAGAAAATATAAATTGTATAAGCATAATGAGAACAGAAAATGTTTGATTCTGACGAAGAAAGGACTTCAAGTAAAGATAAAAGAAAATATCTTACCATAAACATCAAAGAAAATGTGTATGTATAAAGTATAAAGAAAGTGTCCACAAATATAGAATAATATGTAGTAGAAATGTCTACATGTACAGAGAAAAGTAAATATCTACAAATAAAAAAAAAAAAAATGTCTACATGTAAAGTTAAAAGAAAATGTTTATATCTAAACAGAAAAGAAAATGTCTACATATAAAGATACAAGAAAATATTTATGTATAAAGAGAAAAAAAAATATCTAATAATAAAGTGAGAAGAAAATGTCTACAAATAAAGTTAAAAGAAATTGTTTATATCCAAAAAGAAAAAAAATGTTTACATGTATAAAAAAAGAAAATATCTAAAAATAAGGAGTAAAGAAAATGGCTACAAATAAAGTTACAAAAGAAAAGAAAATGTGTACAGCTACAGAGAAAAGAAAATGTCTACATGTAAAGTGGAAAGAAAATGACTGTGTATATCGAATAGAAAATGTCTACATAAAAAGTGGAAAGAAAATTTCTATGTATATTGAAAAAAGAAAATGACTGTGTACATAAAAAAGAAAATGTCTAATTACTTACTTTTCAAACCCGCTTATCCGTTAGGTTCGCAGGGGCATCAGCCCTATGGAGGATCTCCAGCGATCGCGATCTTCCGCCATCAGGCGCATGTCCTCCCTGGTAATATCCAAGCGACTTGAACCTAGATTCTCCATATAGTCTAGCCACCTGGTTCTAGGCCGACCCCTTGGTCTCTTACCCACCGGCTTGGAAAATAACAACTGCCTAGGAAAACTAGTTTGTGGCATCCGTGTCACGTGGCCATACCAGCAAAACTGAGATCTCTCAATGCGGAAAAGTAGCGGCTCAACGCATAAAGATTCCCTTATTGTGCTGCTGTACACTCTAGCTTGTAGGGTAACACATGCCACACTTCTCAGGAATCTCAATTCGGCCACTTGTACCCGCGATCGCACTCTTTCGGTCATTACCCAAGCTTCATGACCATAGGTGAGAATGGGGACAAAGATAGATTTTAAAACTGAGAGATTGGCTTTGTTCCCCAGCTCTCGTTTCGTTACCACGGATCACCACAGTTCACGTCTGACACAGCTTGCTGCGTTGATCCGAGCATCTAATTCTTTCTCCTGCCGTCCATCACTCGTGAATGCAATCCCTAGATAGTTGAATTTCTCCACCTGTCTCAATGAGGCTCCCCTAACATGGAGAAGAGGAGGCTGTCTTAAAAGAACCAGAACTTCGGTTTAAGCCACACTGATCTTCATCCCAGCTTCTTCACATTTGGCTGCAAACCTGTCTAGTGTATGCTGAAGGTTCGTGCGAGAAGACCAAAGCAGGACAAGGTCGTCCTCAAAGAGCAACCTCTCCACCAGACAGTCGCCCACACAAACACGCTCATCACCTCGGCTACCCCTGTCTATCCAGTCCATAAAGATAATGAACAAGATGGGTGACAGTATGCACCCTGGGCGAAGTCCAGCACCCACATTGAACGGTCTTGACTTAATGCCATTTATCTGGACACACATCTCAGAGCTTTTATACAGGGACATGATAGCAACCAGTAATTGCCCATCCACTCCATACTCTTGCAACACTTGCCAGAGCTTCTCCCGATGAACTCTGTCATATGCTTTTTCGAGGTCCACAAAGAAAGTGTAGACCTTTTTTGCATACTCCCAGGATTTCTCAAAGATTTGCCTTAGAGCAAAGATGTGATCCGCCGTCCTTCGGCCAGGTCGGAAACCACACTGCTTCTCCGACAGTTTGGAGTCGACTATTTCCTGACTTCTCTGATCCAGACACTTAGCGTACACTTTCCCAGGAATGCTGAGCAAAGAGATGCCTCGATGTCTACATGTAAAGTTAAAAGAAGATTTCTATGTACAAAAAAAGAAAATATCTACATGTACAAGGGACAGGAAAATGCCTACCCCTAAAGTAAAAAGAAAATGTTTATATTTAAAGAGAAAAGAAAATGTATATGTATAAAGTGAAAAGAACGTGTCTACAAATATAGGGAAATGAAAATGTCGACATGTAAAGGAAAAGAGAAATTTCTATATTTATAAAGAAAAGAAAATGTGTACATGTACAGAGAAAAGAAAATGTCTACTCCTAAATTGAAAAGAAAATGTTTATATCAAAAGAGAATAGAAATTGTCTGCAAATAAAGTGAAAAAAAATGTTAACTTGTAAAGTTATAAGAAAAAATCTAAGGATAAAAAGAAAAAAAATGTCTAACCATAAAGGTGAAACAAAATGTCTATGTATAATGTGAAAAAAAGTGTCTACAAATATAGAGAAATGAAAATGTCAACATATAAGGGAAATAGAAAATTTCTATGTATATAGAGAAAAGAAAATGACTCCCCCCTTGAAAGCTGCCCGAACTCCTATCGCATGTGCGCCTAGGCACCCTGCCTATTTTACGATCTAAGGGTGCCCCTCTAGAGTCATACCACCGGCTCCAGTTCCAACAGCGATTTGCCTATCCACCAACATGCCACTTCTGTGTAATTTTCCATAACCTGATGTCCATCTGATAACCTTCCATAGATGCCATTGTGAAATAGCCTTTCCACATTATCAGGATATGTAAGCAATTTTTCCATATTCACCCTCACCTACCAGTTCTGTCGAGATGGACATTATTCCATAGGCTGTGACTCAGGTTGTTGTGACTTCTCAGACAATCTCTTCTCTAGAAACCGTTTTCAATCAACTTCTCTCCTTGCTAATTCTTTACCTGTCATAGGCTCATCATGCTGTTAGGGACTTAGTTAATTGTCATCCGGACATTTAACTTTTCCAAATTTAATTAACTGTAAAGTTTTAGTTTAATTTTTCTTCTATCTTCAGTCTTGGCCAATATGTAATTTTAAATTTATCTTTCAATATTTTCTTGGGGGGGGTTTTAAATTCTTAACTTTTGGTGTCCCTTAATTTAAGTCAGCATCCAACATGTAGTCAGAGTAGAGTAGTCAAATATATTTAATGTTAAATTTTTTTTATTTCATATCTTTTAGATATGAGTTTATGATATTTAGCAGAGAAGAAGACTTCTCTGGGTTTTTTTAGTGATTGAATCAATCTGCAAGTTGTTTTATTTTAACAACTTCGTGATAACTTCTGGATAACTTTATTTTAACATGCCTAGCTCAGTCTTGCATTAAATGTTAAATGTTTAAATTTCACTTTGTGCTGGCCACACAAAATATTCCAGCTTTCTCTTTACATACATTATTGTATGTTTTCTTGTCTATATGACGGTTTCTTCATTACTGAAATAACTTGATTTGATTTAAGCACTTCAGATGTATTTATCTAGTGTTTTTAACAACACCAATAAGTTTTCCTGAGCAATCTTTTGTTTTGTAAAAGCTTTGATGAAAAATGATACTTATCTGAATATAAAAAGAGAAATTTCTATGTTTTCTACACTGTACTCTGCCTCTGTTTTCTCTCAACTTGCAACCACACCTAATTAAGTTCTCACAGCTAAGATTTTGATAAGTTTTAACTTAGGGTAATAGTTATAAAAAAATACGCAACGCAATGTCTGATTCAAATGATGTTTGGATCATAAATCCACTATACAGCACCTTAATAGTTTAACTTTTTGTGCTATTAAAGCATCTTATGAAATTTAACTTGTTTTCATTTAATTCAATTAAAGCATAATTGAAATAAAAATTTAATATATCTATTTTAAAACTGAGTTAGTGATTTATTCTTCTTTGTCTTAAATTTAACTCACACAGATCAAATAGTAAGTTTCAATCCTGTTTAATATTAAAAGTCATTTGCCTAATGCGCAACTCATTATAATCGTGCGCGAGAGCACGACACCATAACCATTTTGAGGTACATTCACTCGTGGCACGTTGTTAAGAGTTATTTGAAATAATACATTCACAATTAGGGAACGTGCTACTAAACAAAAAACGATTATCATTATTTACACGTTATTTTCACTCATGGCATGTTGTTAAGATTGCTGATATATTACTTGCACCATCTTTGCATTGAAATTCCAATGGTACCATTTTGTATCATACAGCACCATTAGGACACATGCTACAATCCCATAACCATTACGAGTTACATTCACTCATAGCACGTTCTTAGCATTGAATGTCCAGTGGTACCAATTGGTTTCAGATAGCGCCAGTAGGGCACATGCTACTATTCAAATAACGATTGTCTCTACTTACTCGTTACATTCACTCATGGCATGTTGTTAAGGATGTTTGGTATAATACATGCCATATTTTACTATTGAAAGTTCCAATGTTCCCATATGGTACCACATGCAATGATTAGGGCTCGTGAAGCAAAACCAATAACCATTAACATTATTAACTCGTTATATCCACTCATGGCAAGTTGAGTTGTTTACGAATTGTTACGAATTGTTTAATAAATTACAAGCCATATCTTAGCGTTTTAAGTTCCAATGGTACCATATTGTACAACATAGCACCATTAGGGCTCGTGCTATTAAACTAATATCCATTATCATCATTTACTTTTTATATTTACTTTTGGCATGTTTTTATAATTGCTTGATATATATTGTTTGATTGTTTGATATTACGATTGAAAGTTTCAATGGTACCCTTTTGTATCATATTGCACCACTAGGGCAAGTGTTACCAAACAAATAACGATTATCAATATTTAATTTTTATATTCACACATGGCATGTTCTTACGATTGTCTGATATATTGCATGCCACATCTTAGCATTGAAAGTTCCAATTGTACCATATGGTAAAACATGGCAACCCTAGGGGTCATGCTACTAAACCAATAACCATTATCAACATTCGCTCATGGCACGTTGTTGCGATTCGTTTGATATATTACATTCTATATCTTAGCATATAAAGTTCCAATGATACTGTATATCACAACATAGGACCATTGGGGCTCATGCTACAATACCAAAAACCATTATCGTTATTTACTCGTTATATTCACTCATGGAACGTTGTTACGAGTTGTTAGGTATATTACATGCTATATCTTAGCATTGAAATTGCAATGGAACAATTTGGTATCATATGGCACATTAGGGCACGTGCTACTAACTCATAACCAATCCGAGTTACATTCACTCATGGATCGTTGTTACGAGTTGTTTGATAAATTTCATATTATATCTTAGCATTGAAAGTTCCAATGATACTATATGGTACTACGTAGCACCATTAGAGCTCATGCTACTAAGCCAATAACCAATTTCATTATTTACTCGTTATATTTACTTATTGCACGTTGTTACGATGGTTTGATATGATACATGCCATATCTTACCATTAAAAGTTCCAGTTGTACCATTTGGTATCAGATGGCACCATTAGGGCACATACTACTAAGCCGATTAACATTATCATTATTTACTCGTTATATTCACTTATGGTACGTTGTTACGAGTTACGTGATATATTACATGCCGTATCTCAGCATTGAAAGTTCTAATGGTACCAAATTGTACTATATGGTACCATTAGGAAACCTGCTTTTAAGGCAATATCCAATATCATTATTTCCTGGTAATATTCACTCATGGCATGTTGTTACAATTGTTTGATATATTACCTGACACATCTTACCATTGTAAGTTCTAATGCTACTATATGGTACTACATTTCGCCATTAGGACACGTGCTACTAAACTAATAACCATAATCATTATTTACGCGTTATATTCACTCATAGAATGTTTGTTACGAGATGAATATTTTACGAGATGTTAGTTAAATTAAATGGCATATCTTTGCATTGAAATTCCAATGTTAACATTTGGAATCATATGGCATTAGAATGGCATGTGCTACTAAATCAATAACCTTTATCATTATTTACTCATCATATCAACTCATGGGACAATGTTACAAGTTATTTGATATAGTACATGCCATGCTTTAGCATTGAAGGTTTCAATGGTACCATTTTGTATCATAAGGTACCACTACCCACTAGCATGCTTACGTAATTCCAATGTAAATTCCAATACGTAATACTAATGTTAGGTCCATACGTTAGACTAACGCAGAAATGGTACGCTGTCTGATAGTTGGTTAACCGTTAGATTTGGGTTATTTTTAACATAATCCCAACATTAATATAACGTATTTCCGACAGTTTTCTAACATAGCCCTGTTATTAATATAACGTATTTCCATCAATTTTCTAACATAATCCCAACATTAATATATTATATAGAATTCTATAGAATACATTCCCAATGATTTTCTAACGTGATCCCAACATTAATATGAGAAACTGGAAAGGACTGTGGATAACGACATCACCAACTGACAATAACGTCTTGTCCACAAAAGAATTTTATTAAGCATATATGTATTTCGAACTCATTGAGTTCATTATTCAATGCCAATACAAAGTTTGGTTGAATTCCAGAGAATTTATATAAGGGCCAGAGTGGCCATTTTCCAATAAAAAGGTACAAATGTAAATTACAAAATAAAAAAAAAGACGAATGGGGAAAAAACATCAGAAGCGCGGACCTAGTAGAGATACTGGCTCCTAGTCGCGAACTATCATTACATTCGATACCGAATGCCGATTATTAAAATTACAATGAATAAAATCAAAGAAAGTAAAAGATAAACGATGATACAAAATTAAGAAATATAGAAAATTAACTTGACTCTTTAAGCAATTTGATAAGTGTCGAATCTCTTATCGGGCCTGCGTCTCCATTTAGTAACAGGTAGGGATCCTTCTTGGAAATCTCTAAGTAGTGTTTTTCCTAAGAAAAATTATTTGAACAAATGAATACTCGATTTTTCTAATCTGTCGATAATTTTTAAGTAAACATCGAATAAATAATGATTAATCGAATAAAAATATAAATTCGCTAATAGTTTCTTATTTTATTGAACAACATCATCACTTACACGAATTTTAAAGAGAATAAATTACAAAATCTAAATTTTAAAAACTATTGTTTACAAATTCCAGAATTTAACATCTAAGCTCTGTAAAAAATGCCAGAAATTCGATTCCTTGACGGTGAAATAATTCTTCTTGCTTGAGAAAATAAACATTCTAACAGAGGTTGAAATTAAGCTAATATATTTTTTTGCAATATTATAAACATTGGGATAGATGAAGTCCAAAGCCTATGCCTAACCGTTCCTGGATGATTGTCATATTTTCATCCCTCACAAAAAAACTTGAAAATTTGATTACTCGATTTTTTATTCGAAAAAAAGGTATCAGTTATTTTGTCGAATTTTTTTTCACGATTTATTCGATTAGTCAAATAAATCGATTAGTTTGGAAAAACCCTATCTCCAACGTCTCAGGTCGGGGTCCTTTTTAGCAGCATCTGTAAGAGAAAAAATATACATATAATAATTAAAAACTATACCCTAAAAATTACAAAAGCATGCAAAATAATAATAATAATTCAGAATGGCCAAAATTCATAGTGTCCCAAAAGTACAGGGTGGTCATAAATTATTAAGCACACTTTGACAGTGAATGTTTTATTAACCAAGAAATGTACACACTTCTTGTGAACATCATTGAAAAGTACAACTCAAACAGTTTGTCAGGTGCACTGTTACCACCAGGCGGCAGCCCTGTTTGGCGTAGGAACACAAAACGCGAAAATGGCGACCGTGTAGCAGAAAGCAATGTGCGTTCTTTGGTTTCATGAGCAGAAATCCGTGATAGCAGTTCAACGGCAATTCCGCTTGGAATATGGACAACCTGCTCCTGGAAAGGATTCCATAAAACGGTGGTATCAGCAGTTTAAGGACACTGGAAGCGTAGCCCACAAGAAAGGTGCTGGTAGGCCTATCGTCAGTGAATAGCCATTCTTCTTCACAGAGCAGTCGGTGAATAGCATCACGTACCTTGACATGCTGCAATGTTATGCTATACCGCAGCTTGAACAACGACAACCAGATGTTATTTTTCAACAGGATGGTGCACCGCCACACTGGGGAACGATTGTGCGGCGATACCTGGATGAACAATTTCCTGGTCATTGGATTGGGCATGGGGGGCCGATTTCATGGCCTCCGCGATCTCCTGACATCACACCACTCGATTTTTTCTTGTGGGGATATGTAAAGGACCGCGTGTATTCCAGCAAAGTGCGTGATCTTGATGAATTCAAGGAAAGGATTTTGGCCGTCATTGCAACAGTGTCACATGAAATGCTGCGGAATACATGGCGTGAAATCGAATATCGAATGGATATTCTGCGAGTCACTGCAGGAGCACACGTGGAAGTGCTGTAACTTAGGAATATTACGGAAAAAAACTGTTTGAGTTGTACTTTTCAATGATGTTCACAAGAAGTGTGTACATTTCTTGGTTAATAAAATATTTACTGTCAAAATGTGCTTAATAATTTATGACCACCCTATGTTGATCGTGATGATGGTGAATTAAATAAGCTATAAAAAATAATCTCATATTAAACAAACAGCTTCCGTTATTATTAAATAAATAAACGTCCTTTTTTAATAATATGATCATTATTAATGACTCTGGACAAGTAATAATAGTATTATACGTATGTACAGTTTATCGTACTTGGTAAAATACAAGTAAAATTGTTATTTCTAATTGTACTCAAGCAAACACAAGGTAATATGAATTTCAGATCAAAAAAGATTGCATACCTTATATGATTATTCTGTAGGAATAAGAAAACAGCAATTTCTTAAAGAGAAATAAATATTGTTAATATGACGAGAAAATAGAATCCCACAAAAAAAGTGTTAAAAAGTTCCACCAAAATACAAATAATTATATAACTTACTTTTTTTCTTGGAGAAACAAAAAAGCAGGAAGCGAGGGTAGATGTCAATCTTCAATAGTTGATCAGAGACGTTTGTAAAAGGCACGCTTTCAGTCAAATTAGATCGGAGGCGCTTACTTTAACAGTCTCTGAATTAGATGCTGCATTGCTCTTCTGCGCATTTTTACTGCGCACATATGTCAATTAGTGAACATCCAATATGGGATCGCCATTTTAAACGAGCTATGAGTGAAAATATATTACGATTTCTCAACGAGTACCAAACGTAGGAATTACTTAACATCTAACCGTTATCGAACCGAACACTTTAATATCAAGATTTGAACATTTCCATTCTCAGCTCTTACGGTTTACCAGCATAAATACCAGTATCCAATGGAAATATAACATATGAGTGCTAGCTTGGTAAGGCAGTTGTTACTAAACAAATAACGATTATCATTATTTAACGTTTATTTTCACTCATGGCATGTTGTTACTACTCTCTGATATACTACATGCCATATCTTAGCATTAAAAGTTCCAACTGTACTATATAGTATCAAGTGGCACAATTAGGGCAGCTAATCTAACAGCTATTTTCATTACTTACTCGTTGTATTCACTCATGTCCCGTTTTTACGACTTGTTTGAAATATTTTAAATGTTATATCATAGCATTGAAAGTTCCAATGGTACTATACGGTACCACCCGGCACAGTTAGGGCACCTGCTGCTAAACAAATAAACATTATCATTATTTACTCCTTAAATTCACTCATGGCACATTATTACGAGTAATTTGATATATTACATGCCATATCTTTACATTGAAGGTTTCAATGGTATCATTTTAGTAACATAAGGCACCATTCGGTTTCATGCTACTAAATCAATAACCATTATCATTATTTACTCGTTATATTCACTCATGACACGTTGTTATGATTATTTGATTAATAACATGTTATATCGTAGCGCTGAAGGTTACAATGGTACCATATGGTACCACATGGCATCATTAGGGCACGTGCTATTAAACCAATAGCCATTGCCATTATTCACTCGTTACATTCGCTCATGTCATGTTGTTAAAATTGTTTGATGTATTACATGCCATATCATAGCATTGAAAGTTCCAATGGTACCATATAGTCCCACATGGCACCATTAGGGCATGTGCTTCTATACTAAAAGCCATTACTATTATTTACTCGATACATTCATTCATGGTAGGTTGTTACTGGTTGTTGGATATATTGTATGCCATATCTTCTCATTGAAAGTTCCAATGGTTCCATATGGTTACACATGACACCATTAGGGTTCATGCAAATAAACTAATAACCATTATCATTATTTAATCGTTATAATCACTCATGGCACTTTGTTACGATTTGTTTGATATATTACATGCCATATCTTAGCAGTGCA
>JAHWFO010015825.1:17969-52253 GCA_023313115.1 Rhysida immarginata | reverse complement strand
CAAATAACCAATAACCATTATCATTATTTGTTCCTTATATTCACGCAGGGCACGTTGTTACGAGTTGTTTGATATATTACATGCCATATCTTATCATTGAAATTCCAATAGTAGTATCTAGTACAGAGGGTAGATTATCGCTTGCGAGGGAGTTTTGCGCCATCCCAGTAAATAACGACTGCTACGAGATGACAGTAGCAGCCGGGACCGACGGCTTAACGTGCCCTCCGAAGCACGGGGGGTTTCATGATGGAAGAGCTGCTGGGGATAAACGAACCAGAGGCTGTCACCAACTGCTGGAAAACCAGCTATTGTCAATTGGCAAATGGGTCAGACTAAAGTCCCCCAACAGCCGCGCCCCAAATAGCTGTCCCGCCAGCTGTGGCCCCAAAGCCCTGGCCATCACCCAGCCAGCAGCTGGCCGCGCCTGAAGTTGCTGAACTCCATCGATTGGCAAGCCAACCGATGAGACAACCAGGCCACGGCCACCCCCAATTCCAATAGTAGCTGTTTGGTGTCAGTTTCAGTTTTGATATTTAAGTTTCAGTTTCGAATTTTGCATTTGTTTCACTTTCTCTTTCTGGTTTTGATTTTACCCTTGTAGTCTTTGTTTTACTAGAAACAATGGGATGGGCCTGAATAAAATAATGGCGGAGCAAGATTTGCTCTAAACAACTGTCTCATTTATCAATGTTTAATTTAGTGTCATTAACATAGCAAACGTACATATTTTTTGGTCCTATCACCGGATGTTCAGAAACAGTGATTTCTACAATGGAATTCGATTGTCAAGTGAGTGATTAGTTTGAGTAATCAAATACGTGCGTTTCAACGTTCGATTTTGACCCTAACAATGGATCAGTTAGTTACATGGCGGGGCCTCATCAAGGCAAAAATAACGAGAATGAGTACTTATTTGAGCTCGGCGACTGCATCGTTATCCAGTGAACAGCCCATGGCCATTTCTGTAGATGATGTTTGTGTGCGAGCAGATCATTTGGAGCAAGCATGGACTGAATTCAATGAGGTGAACATAAAATTAATTGAATTGGCAACAGTGGAACAATTAGCAGCACATGAAGCAGAGTATATCGTAGTGGAGGAGAAGTACCTGAGCACCAAGGCAGGCTTTCAGAAATTAATCCACCAGATACAACCCCAGAATGTAAGTCAAAATTTAATGAGCAATTCTATTAACAACATGAATACGGAGGCAACTAGAATAACACCAGATGTTAAGTTACCTCGCATGGATCTACCAAGATTTGTTGGTGATTATTTGACTTGGTCTACTTTTAAAGATTTGTTTACTTCAATTGTCCATAACAATAACCAGATCACGGACGCTTTAAAATTACATAATTTGAAAAACTCTTTGCAAGGAGAAGCATCAACCTTCTTGCAGTCATTAGATACCACAGATGCAAATTACGCAGAAGCGTGGAAATTACTGCAAGATCGATATGAAGATAACAGACAAATTATCTCTTGTCATATGCAGAAGTTGTTTACCCAACCATCGGTTACAAGTGACTCACCAAGTGAATTACGAAAATTATTAGATACAACACTTAAACATGTTAGAGCATTAGGGGTACTGGACGTCCCTGTTGACCAATAGGATCACATTCTTGTCTATTTCACCAGTGAAAAACTGGACAGTGAATCCTGCAAACAGTGGGAGTTGTCTATATCAGAGAAACGTTATCCAACTTTTAAAAAGATGCAGAATTTTTTGGATCAACGTTGTGCACTAGAAAATTCGACTACAATCACACCCACTCCCTCCAAGTTTCATGTCAAATCAACACACTGCAAGAGTGTTAAGGTGCATGCAGTTTCAATGGCATTGTCTTGCCCAGCCTGCGGTAAGGAACACTTCTTATTTAACTGCTTGAGACATAGTCATTACGTAAATAGTTGTTCATCAAAAAATAGATGTCGTAAATGTGACAAGCAGCACAATACATTGCTTCATGCTGATGAACCACCATCAGTGATTATAAATTCAATCACACCTGAACAGGAATTGCAAGGTCCCAGTGTAAATACGTTGTTGACAAACAAGAATCAGAAACAAGTGTTACTAGCAACCTTGGATATTAAGATAAAAGATGCAAGAGGAGGTTGGCACAATTGTCGAGCGCTTTTGGACAATGCCTCAGAAGCAACATTCATCACTGATTCTATGACACAACGCTTAGGTCTTCGTCGTGCAAGAGCTTTAGAGCATGTTACAGGTATAGGTGCATCACAATTTGGTTCCACTCAAGGTTATGTACAGCTAGATTTACAATCGGAATCAAGTGGATATACTTTGCAAGTTCATGCTTTTGTTTTGCACAAGATCAGTGGTTTCTTGCCGAAGCAAAAAATTGAAACTTTGAATCTGCAAGAACTGATTCATTTACAGCTGGCTGATCCCAACTTCTACATGCCAGGACAAATTGGTATACTCATTGGTGCTGATCACTATCATGATATAGTTAAAACAGCTAAGTTCTAATTACAAAATGGACTCACATATGCAGTAGACACCAAATTTGGATGGGTTGTCACAGGACCTATTAAAGAAGAGTCATCAAGATCCATTTCAGTGCATCTCTTAACTACTGATCTTCAGAAATTTTGGGAATTAGAAGAGGTACAACCTCAACAGTTTGTTACAGAAGAAGCCACACAGTGTGAAGAACATTTTCTAACTACACATTCATGGGACCAAGAGGGTCGGTATATTGTATCTTTTAAGGAAAACATCAGCAAATTGGGTAATTCTCTGGAGTTGGCAACACGAAGGCTTAAGGCGACTGAAAGACGACTCAACAGTTCAGAAGAACGAAGACAACAATATCAAACATTCTTGGAACAGATATGAACAATTAGGCCATATGACAGAAGTGTCAAGCCAAGCAGAATCAAGCAATACACTCAATTATCTACCTCATCATTTTGTTGTGAAGGAAGACAGTACTACTACAAAGTTACGTGTGGTGTTTGATGCATCAGTAAAGACATCAACTGGTCTTTCCTTAACTGATACATTAATGATTGGAGGCAAATTGCAAAATGACATATCTGAAATATTGTTAAGATTCAGATCTAATCGATTTGCAATGTGTGCTGATATAGAAAAAATATTTCGGTAGATAGTGATCAAGCCTGTGGGCCTTTTCTTTCGGTATAAGCATTACAACAGCTCGCTAAAGATGAAGCTCATGATTTCCCTCAAGCAGCAAATGTAGTCATGCAAGATTTTTTTGTTGATGATCTTCTGACAGGAGCAGATACCTTCAACGATGCACAACATTTGAGCAGCGAACTTATTCAGCTACTTCAGCGTGGATGTTTCAATAGAAGGAAGTGGTCAACAAATGAGCCACAAGTATTACAACATTTATCACCAGAGTTATGCGAAGATCATTCCTTGACACAGTTTGTGTTTGAAGATTCAGTCAAGACATTGGGTTTAGTATGGAACACCAAAGGTGACACCTTTATGTATCATTATTATTATTATTATTATTATTATTAATTTCGAGCACTCTGAGAGAGTAAAGTTTGGAAGAGACTAAAAATAAGGAACAACGGCCTACAGATTAAAAGAGAAAAATGACCTTGACTTGAAACAAAAGGAACGCTTATAAAAAGAAACCAAAAGATCACAGCAAACCATTTACAAACAGAAACAAATTAGAACTTTTTATTGTTGTTCAATATAGTAATTTCGTAAGCGACGGTTTAGGTGACGACAGGAGGCAGTACATTGAGTTGAAACGCACGAATATACTGATGAACGTATTTCAAATGGTAAGTCATTCCAAAGAGTTATCGCATTGTAAGGGAATCGTTTGGAACTATAAGCGGACGTTATGATGGGTATAACAAATAAAAACCGACGGGTTACTCGAATATTGTTTTGACATGTACTCGATTATTGTTTTGACATGTTTTGACTCGAATCATGTTTGTACATAAGACAAGTACGAAGGAGAAACAAAGAGGAGCATCCTCGCGGAGATTTCACGTTTATATGATCCACTTGGTTGGTTATCTCCTGTTGTCATTCGTGCAAAAATCCTAATACAGAGATTATGTTTGTCAGGCGTTGATTGGGACCAGGGAATACCAGTCAACATACGCAAAGAGTGGAAACAATTGAAAAATGATTTACCATCAGTACAGAAAATTCAGATTCCAAGATTTGTTATTGATCAAAACAAGGAATTAGAGTTACGTGGATTTTGCGACGCATCTGAAGTAGCATATGGTGCGTATGGATTTTACGTGAGATCAACAGATCTAAATGGAGAGGTGAATAATCATTTATTATGTGCCAAAACAAAAGTTGCACCGACAAAGCAAGTTTCATTGCCCAGATTGGAATTGTGTGCTGCAGCACTGTTAAGTAAGCTCTACAAAAGAGTGAAGGATTGTTTCTTATCTTTGAACTGGCAGGTATTCTTCTGGAGTGACTCAAAAGTTGTGCTTGCATGGCTTAAGGGTCATTTATCTCGTTGGAAGTCATTTGTTGCCAATAGGGTTGCAGAGATCCAGGAAGCCATTTTTCCAGAGCAGTGGCATTATGTACCCACACAGAATAACCCAGCAGATTTGTCATCTAGAGGAGCTTTTCCAACTCAGTTGCTACATGCAGATAAGTGGTGGCATGGACCAAAATTCATCCTAAAGGAAGGGTCTCACTGGCCTGCAATTATTCAAGTACCAGATACACAAGAAGAGGAAAGAAAACGTATCACAACACTCCTAGCTGTCAGCATGGATAATGAATTGTTAAATCGATATTCAACAATGCAGAGAGTACAAAGAATAACAGCTCTTCTACTACGCTTTCTCCAAAACACGCGCTTTCCTGAACCTGATCGTCGGAAAGGAATTTTTTCTCCTCAAGAAACAGATGTTGCACTCAATACATTAGTGAGATTTGTTCGGAAACAAGCCTTTTCTAAACTGATCAAGATCTTACAAGAATGATCAACAAGTAAGCATGAATACATGTCCCTTAGCCCTTTCATAGACTCAAACGGTATCATCAGGGTGGGCGGCAGACTGATTAACTCAGATGTATCTTACGATCAAAAGCACTCAACATGATTGCCAAAACGACATTGCCTGACCCAATTAGTAATTGAATCTTATCATGAAAGGTTGTTTCATCCTGGAACACAACTTTTGTTAGCAAATCTTCGTCAAATGTTCTGGGTGATTGATGGACGAAACACTGTTCGTTTCTACACTTATAAATGCATCAAGTGTTTTCGTGCTAGAGCATCTGCATCCAAACAATACATGGCAGATTTTCCATGTTCTCGTGTTCAGCAGAATAAAGCACTTATGAAGGTTGGCATTGATTATGGTGGCCCGTTTACCATCAAGGAAGCTAAGGGAAGAGGCAGAAAGACATGGAAGGCTTACATGGCATTATTTGTATGTTTTTCTACTAAGGCAGTTCACATTGAGTTGGTTAGTGATCTGACAACAGAGGCATTTATTGCAACACTTCGTAGATTTATGGCCAGACGTGGACTATATTAAGACATTTACAGCAATAATGGAACCAGATTTTATAATGCTAACAATGCACTTAAGGAGCTTTACAAGCTTGTGAGCGTGACACTCACAATGAACTAATAACCAAAGAACTAATTAAGCTACACGTAGAATGGCATTTTATACCTCCTAGAGCTCCACATTTTGGTGGCTTATGGGAGGCCGGCATTAAATCTGCCAAATAACACTTATGTCGAGTCATGGGTGAAACAGTATTAACCTTTGAGGAGTTGTATACTGTACTCACACAAATAGAAGCCTGCTTAAATTCAAGACCGTTGTGTCCACTTTCATCAGAGCCTAATGATATTTCTGCTCTTACACCTGGCCATTTTCTCATCGGAGAAGCCCTGGTGAATCTTCCAGACCCAGACCTTCTCCACTTACAGCAAAATAAACTTTCACGATGGCAAGTCATTCAACAAATTCAACAGTCTTTTGGCAAAGATGGTATCAGGAATATTTGAATCAATTTCAACAACGACCAAAATGGCAAACACATCATCCAAACTAGACTGTTAGACAGTTAGTTCTGTTGAAAGAGGATCTTCCACCTCTTTCATGGATACTTGGACGCATTGTAAAAACTCATCCAGGCAAGGACGGTGTAGTGAGAGTGTGTTCTGTGAAAACTAAGGCTGGAATTATTAAACGTCCAATTGTAAAACTGTGTTTGTTACCCATTTATTAATTTTTTGTTTTTTTTTGTTGTTTATCCTTGTAGTCTCTAGCGATTTCTTAATGAACATTTAACGTAAACATAATGATGTCAATTATTTTCTTGTTTTATCAAATCATTTGAAATTAATTATTTCAAGATGAGCGGGATGTTTGGTGTCAGTTTCAGTTTTGACATGTAAGTTTCAGTTTGGAATTTTGCAGTTGTTTCACTTTATCTTTCTGGTTTTGATTTTACCCTTGTAGTCTTTGTTTTACTAGAAACAATAGGATGGGGCTGAATAAAAACAAGGCAAAGCAAGATTTGTTCTAAACAACTGCCTCATTTATCAATGTTTAATTTAGTGTCATTTACATAGCAAACATACAGTAGCATTTTATATCATATGGCACTATTAGGTCACGTGCTACTAACCAATAGCCATTGCAATTATTTACCAGTGGCATGTAAATATATCAAACGAATCCTAACAACGTGCCATGAGTGAGCATAACGTGTAAATAATAATAATGGTTATTTGTTTAGTAGCATGAACCCTAATGATGCCATTTAGTACCATATGGTACAATTGGAACTTGCAATGCTAAGATGAGGCATGTAATATATCAGACAATTGTAACAACATGCCATGAGTGAATATAATGATTAAATAATGATAATCGTTATTTGTTTAGTAGCATGAGCACTAAAGTTACTATGCTGCACCATATAGATCTATTAGAAATTTCAATGCTAAGATATGGCATGTAATATATCAACTAACTCGTAACAACGTGCACTGTGTGAATATAAGGAGCAAATAATGATAATGGTTATTGGTTATTTGCACGAGCCCTAATAGTGTCATGTCGTAACTTATATGTACACTAGAACTTTCAATGCTAAGATATAGCATGTAATATATCAAACGACTCGTAAAACATGTCATGAGTGAATATGACGAGTAAATAATGATATCGGTTATTGGTTTACTTGCAAGAGCCCTAATGGTGCCATGTGGTACCATATGGGAACATTGGAACTTTCAATTTTAAGATATTGCATGTAATACATCAAACAATCGTAACAACATGCCAATGATACTATGTTTCCAATGCCAAAGTTTCCAATGATACTATATATTACAACAAAGAACCATTAGGGCTCGTGCTACTAAACCAATAACCATTATCGTTATCTACTCGTAATATTCACTCATGGCATGTTATTATGATTGTCTGATATACTACATGCCATATAATAGCATGGAAATTCCAATGGTGCCATATGGTACAACATAGCACCATTAGGCACGTGCTACTAAATAAATAACCGTTATCATTATTTATTCGTTATATTCACTCATGGCATGTTGTTACGATGGTTTTTACATGCCTTGTTTTAGCATTGCAATATGACATGTAAATTAAATGTAAAGAAAGCAGAAAATATCTTAATGTAAAGTGAAAATAATTATGTCTAAATATAAAGTGAAAAGAAAATATCTATCTTTTAATAGTAAAGAAAATGACTAAACGTAAATAGCAAAAAAAATATCCACACGTAAAGACAAATATAAATGTCTCTGTGTAAAGAAAAAATTTTTTCTTCATGATAATTAAAAAGAAAATGTCTAAATGAAAAGTTGAAAGAAAACATGTACATGTAAAGTGAGAAGAATATGTCTACATTTTAATAGAGAAGAAAATGTATTAATGTAAAAAGAAATGAAAATGTCTACATGTAAAGTAATAAGAAAATGACTACATTTTAAGAGAAAGGAAATTGTCGCCATGTAAAGTGAAAAGAAAATGTCTATATTTAAAGTGAAAAGAAAATGTATACTTGTAAAGACAAAAGAAAACGTCTACATATAAAGACTAAAGATAATGTCTACATGTAAAAAGAAAAGAAAGTATCTCCATAAAAAAATAAGAAGAAGGTGCTTACTTGTAAAGGAAAAAAATAACCGTCTATATGTAAAGTGAAAAGAAAAAAATCTACAAGCAAAAAAAATGTATATGGCTACCTGCAATATCACATGTAAATTAAATGTAAAGAAAGCAGAAAATATCTACATGTAAAGTGAAAATAATTATGTCTAAATATAAAGTGAAAAGAAAATATCCATAAGTAAATGAGAAGGAAATGTGTATATGAAAAGAGAAAAAAAAATGAAAAGCAAATGTCTATCTTTTAATAGTAAAGAAAATGACTAAACGTAAATAGCAAAGAAAATATCTACACGTAAAGACAAATAAAAATGTCTCTGTGCAAAGAAAAAAATTTTGTCTTCATGATAATTAAAAAGAAAATGTCTAAATGAAAAGTTAAAAGAAAACATGTACATGTAAAGTGAGAAGAATATGTTTACATTTTAGTAGAGAAGAAAATGTGTAATTGTAAAAAGAAATGAAAATGTGCACATGTGAAGAGAAAAGATAATGTCTATATGAAAAGTGAAAAGAAAATTGTTGTGTTAGTGATCAACATTCAATTGTTAGCGCAGCGATCCTCATAATTGTAGTGGTGTGTGTTTCTGTTATCTTTGTTCCATTGTTATGTCCACCTTTTGTTTCTGTTGCTTGGAGACGAACGTTCGTCAGCTGTTCTCTTTCTTCACACCCAGCCATAGTCGTTCTGATGACATGCTACTCACCCGTCCCGTTTACAAGCTGTAATATTTTCCGGATCCAGAAACATTACCTCCAGATAAACCCATAGTTCTGTAAGTATAGTTCATCTCCTATACTAATCCATCGAACTCCAAATAAACACAATAAAATTGGTGTCAGAAGTAAGATTGTCCGATTAAATGCCATTGGTGAATGCTCCGACGCTGCTAAAAGTGAACACAGCTCCCATCGCCATCTTGGGTGAGTGAGAAGAAAAAAAGAATGCCGTTTACAATTAAAGTGCCACAATTAAAAAATAAAGAGACATTTAAACAAACAAATACTTATATTAGTGACAAATTCACGATGGCTGTATGACTGGAATTAATGCAGGAGCTATCAAAGATGATCGCCTTGGCACTGCACATTGCCACCGACACGGCGACCTCTGCCCCTGGCACAGAGCATGCTGCGAATCAGTCTCACCACGACATCCTCCATTTACAATACCGCCGTTCCAAATGGATGAACAGACGTCCATCGGGGAATATTTCAAGAGGTTTGAGTGGGCGTTGCAGCTCCTGAATATTCCACCCTACCCTGTATGCCGCATATTTACAAGTGCACATGGGTACGGAACTAAACGAAGTAGATGCAAAAAAAAATCAGATGCAATTCCATATGATGAACTTAAAATATTATTGACCGGCCATTTTGGTCATCCACGAAACAAATCTGTAGAGAGTATTAAGTCCCAGACTGTCAATCAACATCCAGAAGAAACAGTGGCCTAGTTCGTAAAAATGCAGCTCACTGCCAATATAGTGACTTTTCAGACCGGATGCTAATAGAGCAATTCCTCGATAGACTTTGCTCCCTCGAGACAGGTGACGAAATCATCACCAAACAGCCAGATGATTTTGATAAGACATATGCCATTGCCCAAAATCTGGAAGCCACATGGGCCATTTTAGTGCGAGCAACGAGCGCATTCGTTTTGCAACAAGTCGCCATTCCAGCAAGAGAGCCAAAACTGTGCCAAAGCAACCATGCGGCATGTGTGGCGGCCTGCATTGGGCAGACACCTGTCACTTCAAAACTAAATCCTGTTACTCCTGCCAGATGATATGACATATTGCCAAAGCTTGTCATACAAAGGCTAAAGATAAATTCTGAAGTTACACTGGTTAGCAGGTGCGTTGCCTCGGGAAACTAAGAGTGCAAGTGACCATTGGAAGCACCAGCCGTAATATGGATCTGTATGTGGTAGAAGGAAATTCTACAGGATTAATTGGTCACGAATGGATCACCAATTTCGTAACGAGATCCAATTCGACAAATTGTTTGCACCCTTTCAAGCCATCAAAGATAATTCAGCCAAAGGACTTTTAATCGAAGGAAAACAATACCAACTGGACTGTGTAGTGAGAGAATTTGACCACGTCTTTCATACCACAGCAGAGAAACTGAGAGGGCCACCAGGTTTAGTCCATCTTACGCCAAATGCCACCCGTGTCTTTGCTAGAACAAGTGATGCCTACGTGCTCTGTGAGAGCAATATGCTGCTGCCATCGAGGAAAAAATCTAAGCCAGCTTTTACGAATTAGTCGATTTTTCCGAGTGGGCTTTGCGCTGCGAATCACTGGAAAGTATAAGCCTACAGTCAATAAGTAGATGAGTACCCGATTCCAAAAATAGAAGACATATCTAACAAAATGAGAAGGGATGGGTGGTTTGCTCGCCTTGACATCACGGATGCATACACCCACTTACTAATCGACGCCAAATTCCAGGAGATTCTGACTCTGAACATGCTAACCCATGGACTAATGAGACGAACTAGAGCTGTCTATTTTGCCACAAATATACCAGCATTGTGGCAATGGTGGATGGGGGAGGTGTTCCGCGAAGTAGAAAATGTGGGCAATTTTTTTACGACATCACAGTATTTGCCCCGATGTTTGATAAGCTAGTGGGAGCGTTATGCCAAACGCTACGTTGATTGAACCACCACGGATTCCATCGTAACCACAATAAGTGTGTTCTCGCAGCCCATCTCACTAATCTGTTGGGACATATTTTTAAGAATGGCCTCCATATGTGAAATGAACATAGCATTGCCATACAAAAAGCCCCCATGCCATGTTCTTTCGAGGAGTTCAGCTCTCCCTGGGGAAGGCAACCTATTACAGCACCTTTATTCCTAATATTTTCCCATAAAGCAAAACCACTCCGAGAAATGCTGGGCCACGGCAAATTCGTGTGGACCGACAAAGCATGAAAGGCCTATGAGTAGCTCAAGACCACCCTCATCTTGCCACTGGTATTCACCCAATATGACCCCTCTCTCCCAGTCATTCTCGCCACAGAAACAAGTAGCTTCAGATTCGGGGCTGTATTAAATCACGGACTGGCCAACGGTAAGGAAAGACCCATAGCATATGCCAGCCAGTCTCAATAGGAAAAAAAAATGCACTATCACCAGATAGACAAAGAAACCCTTTCCATCGTATGGGCTGTTAAAAGATTTTTTAACTATCTATACGAGAGGATATTTGAGTTGGGCCCAGACCACAAGCCACTAACTCAAATATTTCATCCACATAAATCTCTCCTAACCCTGTGCATTAGTCACATAGCCAATAACGTAGAATATTATAGTAATTTTAATTATGCTATTACATATAAGCCAACAAAAGGACCATTCACACGCCGACTATTGCTCCCGCATTACACCAATTAACAGTAGAAGACGAAGATAGATTTGAGGGATTTGTGATCCACAAAATGAGCCCGTTACCTATCTGGCCAGAGGACATCGCCAAAGCCACAAGAAATGATCCAAGAATAGGCCGAATTGTCCAGGAGCTAGCTCAAAGCCGGGATCTAAGCCGCACTGGTTTTAAAGCACCCAGAGACAGATATAGACATTGTAAATATTTTCTGTTTTATTTACATTTAGACTTTTTCTTTTCTATTTACAGTTATACATTTTCATTTGTCCAGACGTGTACGCATTTTCTTTTCACTTTAAATTTAGACATTTTATGTTCCCTTTACATGAAGATTTTTTCTTTTTTCTTTACATGTAGCATCTGCGTTAATCTCTACATGTTGGCAATTTCTTTTCTCTTTAAATGCTGACATTTTCTTTTCACCTTACATGGAAACATGTTCCTTTTTTCAATACATGTAGACATTTTCTTTTCACTTTACATGCAGACATTTTCTTTTCACTTTAATTGTAGGCATTTCTCTCTCTTTTTACATGTAGAGTTATCTTTTTTCTTTACATGTACACATTTTTTTTTCACTTTACATATACATTTCTTTTTTTCTTTACATATAGTTATTTTCTTCTCTGCTGATTTGTAGATATTTTCGGTTCACTTTACATGTACACGTATTCTATTCACATTAATTATAGATATTATCTTTTCACTTTACATGTAGTCATAATTCTATTCCCTTCTTTGTAGACATTTACTTTTACTTTTGCACGTAGACTTTTACATTGCTTTTTGCATGTAAACATTTTCTTTTCACTTTAGATCTTATATTATCTCTTTATGTGTAGACTTTTACTTTTCTTTTTACCTGTCGAGTCTCCTTTTTCCTATAAATCTAGACATTTTCTTCTTTATTTATATGTAGACATTTTTTATTGTACATGTAGACATTTTCCTTTTCTTTTTACATGTAAACATTATCTTTTCTCTTTACATGTAGAATTTAGTTTTTCTCGTCATGAAGATTTTTTTTTTTCTCTTTACATGTAGACATGAAAATATTTTCTTTTCTCTTTATATTTAGACATTATCTTTTGTCTTTACATATAGACTTTCTCTTTTGTCTTTACAAGTTGACATTTTCTTTTCACTCTAAATAAAGGCATATACTTTTCACTTTACATATAACGTTGCAAGATATCAAGATGGCGGCGCTAGAAAAACGTTCCGGTTATGAGCTCTGCATAATTTTTAATGTTGAGGGCAAGTTAATATATTAACTGTCTTTCCTATGATTTAGTTTATTCATCTTTGGAATTCTCTTAATTCTGCTGGCTGAAGAAACTGCGTAACTGATCTAGATTATTTAGTATAATTTGATTTGATGGCGGTAAGATGGCAACAGCACGAAAATGCAGTAGCTGCTAAATTTAAATAAAGGTAAAGGAAACCAACATTCTATGTGAAAGGATTTGCTACAGATTATTTTTCATCAAATGTGTGAATTTGAAAGATCAAGATTTACAATATTTAAAAGATAATTGGAAAAGTTGGAAGTGCCACGAGTCTTTTCAAAGTTAGAATTTTTAGATGGAGATAGCATGTTAATCTAGAAAAGTGCATTACAAATGAAAGATGTAAGCCAAACAGCATTAAATTTGGTTTCCAATGAAGGGGTTCAAATTAGTGAAGATCCAGAAAAGATCAAAACTTAGCACTTGATGACACGTTGAATTTCAAAGCTGATTTATTTTCTCTGAAAAATAACTTTAAGAAGTTTAAAGGGGAATAGAAGGAAGAACAAACCATGGTATAATTTTAAAATTCAACAGAAAATTCTCAAGCAAAAAAAAAATATTCAATTTTTGAATGATAGAACAGATGCAGCTTGGGTGGAATATAAAAAATTTGTAAATAAAGTAAATACTGAAATTAATGAGACGAAAGAAAACTTTTATTTAAATATTTTAAACAATAAGAATATCGATATAAAAACGAAATGATCGACTTTATATGAAATCATTCAAAAAGGTAAAAAAGAAAATACTCAACCAAAGGCAATTTATGACGGTGATAATTTATACGAGGGTACAGAGGTAAGCGAGAGTTTAGCCACGTTTATGGAGGATCGTCAGAGGAGAGTAATTAAGCCCTCCTTGCGTTTTTTGAAATGTCAAACGTGAATTCTTTTTATTGCAAGGAATTCATCGTTGGTGAAATTTACAATCAAATACATAAAACTGATAACAAAACTGCTAATGGTATCTACTTAATTTCGATTAAGTTTTTAAAAGAGGTTGAGTATATAGTTAGTTTTTCTCTAAATTTAATTTTCAATATGTGTTTTCGAAGTGGCAAATTTCCCTATAAAAGGAAGCAAGCCAAGGTCGTTTATTTACATAAAAAGGATTGTAAACAAGATCTGAATAATTACAGACCGATTATTATCTTATCAAATATCGCACGAGTCTTTGAGAAACTTTTAAACACTAGGATTTGGTCCTTCTTTAATATAATATTATTCATAAACATAGGTATGCTTATCAGAAGAATAAAAACTCGGGCGTTTTAGGATATAGACTTTAAGATCATATTTGCAACCTCTCTAGATAAAAGCAAATCTTACTCTTACGGTTTCTTTAGATGTGCAAAAAGCTTTTCTGATACTGCCAACATTGAACTTTTATTAATAAAATTATCAGCCTATGGTTTTAGGGGTAAGATCTGGAATTTACTATCTTCTTTTTTATATGAAAGATGCAGTTATACTAGTATTAATAATAATTAATCAAGGCCAGTTATAATAGAAAAAAGAATTTCACAAGGATCCTCTCTTTTGGCAACAATTTTCATTATATTTGTAAATCACCTTTCTAAAATTACTAAATATAATGTATTATTGGCAATGTACGCTGATGATACCAATTTGGTTGTCAATGCATCTTCCTTTGAACAGCTGCAAAATTATGCCTCGGAGAATATAAATAATATTGAAAATTGGATGATCAATAACGATTTAGTTAATCTGAATTGATATTTTGTTATTTAAGAAATAATAATAAAGTTAATAAAAATGTAAATATTGAATTAAAAATATATAATAATCTATATATATAAAGAAGGATGTTTGTGGGTCTGTCTGTGGGTCTGTCTGTGGGTCTGTCTGTGCGTCTGTGTGTACGTTTTTTATACAAATCTACAGTTTTAGTCCGATCTTGATAAAATTTCGCATACATGACCCTCAAAGCATGAGGAAGGTCACTGTCTACCTCAGATTTCGGAAAAATAATAAATATCGATAAAAAATCGATATTCATGGTTATGGCAAGGCATTTTAATGAGAAATATCTCATGACCAACAATGCAAGGCAAAGTTTGTACAACAATAGGTATCAACAATGGTATCAACACGCAATTCACAAACGCTCTGCATGAACAAACAATCAATATCTCATGACTAACAATGAAAGGAAAAGATTGTGCAAGTGTAATTATCCCGGGCAACGCTGGGTAACTCTTCTAGTAAAGTAATAAAACAAAAATACACAATTAAAATTCTAGGTGTGTGGTTTACAGCAAATTTGTGTTGGAAAGAGCACATAATTTTTATATCAGCGAAAATTGCCCTAATTATTAAAATTATCCAAAGAAATAGAAATTTATTGTCTTTTAGAGCTTGTGTAGCATTATATAACGCTTTAATAAACCCTTATATTATGCATTTAAAAGTTTTTTGGGGTGAAGCTGCAGTAACTTTAATGTCACAACTGCAGAAGATTCTGAATAGTTTTTTTAGAATTTTATATTATTTAACTATTTTTAGTACAATTTCAAAAAATCCTTTTAATTCTTTGAATAATTTAACCTTGAAAGAAACGCATAAAATTGCTCTATATATATAAATGTTCAAAAAGATCAATTTTAAAAAGTCAAACTTGTTCCTTAATGAGATTTTCATGATTATAATTGTTAAAAAGTAATTTAGGAATAGCAAAATGTTATAAAAATATAGGGAAATATTAAATATATAATCAAATGATAAATATCTGGAATCAAATTCCTTTAGACATTAAAATATAACTTCGTATAATGTATTTAAAATGAAAATTAGAGAATGGATTGCTATAAATTATTACCTGTATTTTTTATTATTGATTTCAAGTTTAGCTTTTTTGGTGGACCCTCTTTCATACTGCGTTCTTTTCTGTATACTGCCTTTTCCTGTGTAAAATAAAGATTTATTAATAAAAAAATAATAATATAGACATATTTCTTTTTTTCTTTACATGTAGACATTTTCTTTTCTTTTTAGATGTACACATTTTCTTTTCACTTTGCATGTAGACATAATTCTTTTCACTTACTTGTGGATATTTTCTTTTTTATTTACATTTAAACATTTTCTTCTCCCGTAAAAGGTAGACATTTTCTTTTCATTTTACATGTAGACATAATTCTTTTCACTTTACTCATGGACATTTTCTTTTTTTTACATGTAGCCATGTAGCCATCAAAATTTAAGAGGCGTTAAAAATTAATGTTGACCAATGTACTTTTTACTTTTCCCCATCACAAACCGATTTTATGTCGTCAAAACCTTTTTCTCTTCTAGTCTTTAAAGATCTACCAAGATGAATTTCCGTATCCTTGTATAATAAAAATGAAACTGAAAAATAAATTAAGAAACCTGTGAACAGGAATATTGTTAGAATCAAGTAAGATTTATATAAATACAAAGACCTTTCTTGAGAGCATAGAAGGCGATAATGTCCTTTTCTTTAATTGGATGCTAATAGTTTGCTCAGGGAAACATAAGCAAGTACGCGGTCGATGGACAGAATTCACCGAAGCCAGTCGACCATGAACTGAAGATATTCGAATGGGATTGATGGAAAAACAGTAGAGCTGTTCTAAAACCTTGTAACAATTATTTGCCTGTCAGTTATGACTGTCAAAAGATATTACTGCAGAATAATAGGATAAAAATATTATTGATGTAGAAGACAAGAAAAGAATCATTAGGACGCTGACTTACGGAGAAGAAAAGAAAAGAATCATAAACGAAAAGCTTACTTAAAATGGATAATCTGGTAATAGGTAAAAGTAATGAGCCTTAATGTACAATGTTAACAGAAATATATTCCTTTGTCGTTTTGCATGATTTTTTGCTTAGGAAGCCACTTCTGAAATGATTTCGGAGGTTCATAAAATTTGTACGGATCCTGAAAAGAGTCATAGCCCCAAAACCAACAGCTTATGGAAATGCATAACCAGAGGTCGTATGCAACGGAACGTTCGTTCGAGTGGAGAAGTGATTTGTGTCTGTCCAAAGAGTTACATTTGATTGGTATTTCGATTTTTACCAACAATTATATTTAAGGGCTTTCTCTTCTTCCCCCTTTAGCGGAATACTTACTTTCGTGAATTTCTGTAACTCATATAAATACAAGGATAACATCTTTGCACGACGGATCACATCTTTGCTCTAAAGCAAACCTTTGATAAATCCTGGGAGTATGCAAAAAAGGTCTACTCCTGTTTTGTGGACCTCAAAAAAGCATATGACAGACGTCCTAGGGAGAAGCTCTGGCAAGTGTTGCAAGAGTATTGAGTGGAAGACAATTACTGGTAGCTATCATGTCTCTGTATGAAAGCTTTCAGATGTGTGTCCAGATTAATGGCATTAAGTCAAGACCGTACACCGTACTGTCGCCCCTCTTGTTCATTATCTTTATTGACTGGATAGACAGAGGCAGCCGAGGCGATAAGCGTATTTGTGTGGGCAAGTGCCTGTTGGAGAGGTTGCACTTTGCTGACGACCTTGTCCTCCTTGGGTCTTCTCGCACGAACCTGCAGCATGCACTATACTAATTTGCAGCCAAGGGTGAAGAAGCTGTGATAAAGATCAGTGTGGCTAAAACCGAGGTTCTGGTTCTTTCAAGACAGCCTGATCAGTGCACTCTCCTTCTTAGCGGAGCCTCATTGAGACAGGTGGAGGAATTCAAGTATCTCGGGATTGCATTTACGATGGCAGGAGAAAGAATTGGATGCTCGAATCGGTGCAGTAAGCTGTGTCAGACGCCATCTATGGCGATCCGTGGTAATGAAACACAAGCTGGGTAACAAAGCAAAGCTCTCCGTCTTCAAATCTATCTTTGTCCCCATTCTCATCTGTGGTCAGGTTAACGTGTAGCAGGTAAAAATAAATGATCCAGACATAGGACTGTTCGTTATTTCGAAGAGAAACCAAACATTGATGTTAAGAACGTTTTTTCATAAACGGAAACGAAGTGAATTTAAACAGATACTTACCTTTGATGTGCTAAGCTACAATTTGATGAACCAGTTAAGAAGAAATTAACTTTTTTTCTTTGACGTTTTGACAGAATCTTATTTTTCCTTTTAATTTCTGAATAACTGCAGGTGAAATAGTGTGACACCCTAAAGGCAGTATTCCTCAACATTCAAGATCATAAGAAGTAATGGATGTTCCTGGAATGGAAGAGGGAACTGTAATATTTATTCTAAATAGAAATGTTTAACAGTAATTGGCAATAAACCATAGCAAAAATTTTGATCTGATCTGAAGATTATGTTGTAAGAAAATAGTAAAGCCAAGGTAATCAGAAGGCTGAGTCATTGATACTTTATTTAAAGTCAATAAATAAAAAAAAATACGTAGAAAAATTAAGAAGGGAAATCAATAAAAGGTAAAGAGAAGAACTTGACAATCTGGCATTTGAAGTGATGATTGTTGAATGTTTTGAAACTTCCATAAAATAATTGCTACACCATTTACATTTGTTTTCGCTTTTAGCCATTTATATTTCTTATTCCATGTAAACTTTTTCTTTTCACTTGACATGTAGACATCATCTTTTCTCATTACAAGTAGACATTTTTTTTCTTTTTACATGCTGACATTATCTTTTCTCTATCTGTGTAGATGAATACTTTTCAGTTTACATTTAGACGTTTTATTTTTTCTTTGCATATATATATTTTCTTCTCACCTTATAAGTAGACATTATCTTTTCACTTTACATGTAGACATTTTCTACTCTCTTTATACATAGACATTTTCTTTTCAGGTTACATGTAGACATTTTCTTTTCACTTTTTTGCAGACTTATTTTTTTAACATGTGGCCATTTACATTTTGTTTTGCATCTAGAAACTTACTTTTCACTTTACATATAGACATTATTTTTTTTCTCTTTACATGTAGACATTTTCTTCTGAGTGGAGATGGATACTATTCATTTTACATGTCGCCGTCTCTCTTCATATGTAGACGAAATCTTTTCTCCTCACATATAGATCTACGGATATTGGTTTAGTAGTAGGTGCCCTAGTGATGATATGTGGTACCATGTGCTACCATTGGAAATTTTAGCCTAACCTAGCCTAACCTAATGCTATGATATGGCCTGTAATATATAAAACAACTCGTAACGATGTGCCATGAGTGAATATGATGAGTAAATAATGATAATGGTTATTGGCTTAGTAGCATGAACAGTAATGGTGACATCTGGTATGATATAGTACCATTGGAACCTTCCATGCTAAGACATAGCATGGAATATATCAAACAATCGTAACAACATGCCTTGAGTGAATATAACGAGTAAATAATGATAATAGATATTGCCTTAATAGCACGTTTCCTAATTATGGTATTGGGTATCATATGGTATCACCGGAACTTTCAATGCTAAGATATGGCATGTAATATATCAAACAAATTGTAAAAACGTGCCATGAGAAAATATAACGAGAAAAAATTATAATAGCTATTGGTTTAGTAGCACGTGCACTAATGATGAAATGTGGTACCATATAGTACCATTGGAACTATCAATGCTAAGATATGGCATGTAATACATCAAACAATCGTAACAACGTGTCATGAGTGAATATAACAAGTAAATAATGATAATGGTTATTGGTTTAGTAGCAAAAGCCCTAATAGGGCTATGTTGTACTATATAGTATCATTGGAACTTTCAATGCTAAGATGTGGCATGGAATATATAAAACGAATCGTAACAACGTGCCATGAGTGAATATAATAAATAAATAATGATAATGGTTGTTAGTTTAGTAGCATGAACACTAATGGTGCTACGTGGTACCAGGTGGTACCATTGGAATTTTCAATGCTAAGACATAGCATTGAATACATCAAACAATCGTAACAACGTGATATGAGCGAATCTGACGAGTGAATAATAGCAATGGCTATTGGTTTAGTAGCACGTGCCCTAATGATGCCATGTGGTACCATATGGTACCATTGGAAACTTCTATGCTAGGATATAACATGTTAATAATCAAATAATCGTAACAACGTGTCATGAGTGAATATAACTAGTAAATAATGATAATGGTTATTGGTTTAGTAGCAGGAACCCTAATGGTGCCATATGGAATCAAATGATACCATTGGAACCTTCAATGTAAAGATATGGCATGCTATTAATCAAAAAATCTTAACAACGTGTCATGAGTGAATATTACGAGTAATCTTCTGTATATATAAAGAAGGATGTTTGTGGGTCTGTCTGTCTGTGGGTCTGTGCGTCTGTGGGTGGGTCTGTGTGTACGTTTTTTATACAAATCTACAGTTTTATTCCGATCTTGATAAAATTTCGCATACATGACCTTTAAAGCATGAGGAAGGTCACTGTCTACCTTAGATTTCGGAAAAATAATAAATATCGATAAAAAATCGATATTCATGGTTATGGCAAGGCATATTAATGAGAAATATCTCATGACCAATAATGCAAGGCAAAGTTGGTACAACAATAGGTATCAACAATGGTAGCAGCACGCAATTCACAAACACACTGCATGAACCAACAATATATATCTCATGACTAACAATGAAAGGAAACGTTTGTGCAAGTGTAATTATCCCGGGCAACGCCGGGTACCTCTTCTAGTTAATGATAATGGCTATTAGTTTATTAGCAGGTGCCCTAATAATGAAATGTATTACCATATAGTACCATTGGAACTTTTAATGCTAAGACAGGGAATGCAATATATCAAGCAATTGCAACATGCCATGAGTTATTATAACGAGAAAATGGTGATAATCGTTTTTTGTTTAGTACCACACGCCCTAATGGTGCCATATCTAGTGCTACTATATGGTTCCATCGGAAATTTCAATGCTAAAACAAGGCATGTAATATATCAAATTACGCGTGCATGTTAATGAAAATCTTAAAAGTTTGGCAAAAAGTGTGCACGAATGTGTAAATCCACCAATTTGCGTGCATTTTGGTGAAAATCAGGAAAGTTTGGCATAAGTGTGCACGAAAGTGTGCCATGAGTGAATTTAAGGAGTAAATAATGATAATGGTTTTTGGTTTAGTAGCACGTGCCCTCAGTGTGCCGGGTGGTACCAAATAGTACCATTGGAAATTTCAAAGCTATGATATAGCATTTAATATGTCAAACAAGTCGTAACAGAGTGCCGTGAGAGAAAATAAACGAGTAAATAATGAAAATAGTTGTTGGTTTAATAACACATGCCATAATTGTGCCATTTGGTACTATATGGTACAATTGTAACTTGCATTGCTAAGATATTGATTGTCATTTATCAAAGGACTCGTAAAAACATGTCATGAGTGAATATGACGAGTAAATAATGATATTGGTTATTGGTTTAGATGCACGAGCCTTATTCGTGCTATGTGGTACCTTACGGGAACACTGAAACATATGTTACGGGTGAATATAATGATTAAAAAATGATAATCGTTATTTGTTTAGTAACACCTGCCCTAGCAGTGCCATATGATACAAAATTTTACCATTGGAATTTGAATGATAAGATATGGCATGAAATATATCAAACAAATAGTAACAATGTTCCATGAGTGAATATAACTAGTAAATAATGGTAATGGCTATTGGTTTAAAAGCACGTGCCCGAAAGATGAAATGTGGTACCATATAGTACTATTGGAACTTTCAATTTTAAGATAGAGAATGTAATATATCAAACAATCGTAACAACATGTCATGGGTGAATATAACATGTAAATAATGATAATGGTTATTGGTTTAAAAGCATGTGCCCTAATTGTGCTATATGACACCAAATGATACTATTGGAATTCCAATACTAAGATATAGCATGCAGTATACCAAACAACCCGATACATTGTACTAAAAGTGAATATAACGAGTAAATAATGATAATGTTTATTTGTTTAGTAGCACGAGCCCTAAGAGTGCTATGTTGTAACATATAGTATCATTGGAACTTTCAATGCAAAGATATGGCATGTAATATATCAGACAATCACAAAACATGCCATGAGTGAATATATTGCGTAAATAATGATAATCGTTATTTGTTTAGTAACACCTGCCCTAGTGGTGCCATATCATACAAAATCGTACCATTGAATCATTCAATGCTAAAGCATGACATGTACTATATCAAATATCTCGTAACGTTGAGCCATTAAGGAATATGATGAGTAAATAATGATAATGGTTATTGATTTAGTTGCACAAGCCCTAATTGTGCTATGTTGCACCGAATGTTTCTAGTGAAAATTTCAATGCTAAGATATCGCATGTAATATATCAAACAATCGTAACAACATGCTATGAGTGAATAAAACGAGTAAATAATGATAATCGTTATTTATTAGTAGCGCGTGTCCTAATGGTGCTATGTTGTAGTTGGAACTTGCAATGCTAAAATTTGGCTTGTAATATATCAAACAACTCTTAACAACATGTCATGAGTTATTATGTTGAAGAAATAATGATATTAGTTATTGGTTTAGTTGCAGAAGCCCTAATCGTGCCATGATGTACTATAAGGGAACATTGGAACTTTCAATGCTAAGATATGGTATGTAATATATAAAACAATCATAACAACATGTTATGAGTGAATATAGCGAGTATATAATGATAATGGGTATATGTTTAGTAACACCTGCCCTAATGGTGCCATCTGATAATAAATGGTACAATTGGAACTTTTAATTCTAAGATATGGCAAGTAATATATCAAACCATCGTAACAACGTGCCCATCTCGCCGAATTGGGCCCCGTTCCGACACCAAAATCTGACCTATTCTTCTCCAATTCTCATCATCGCAATATAAAGATATCATAATAAAAAATCGCACGAAGCTTCGCGGATATCATATTGCTGATTTCCTGGTCTACATTGCTGATGACCTAACTCCATCTCGATACCGTCTTTTATGTGCAGCTAAAATCAAGCTAGGCCGAAGGAACGTGTGGTCTTTCGGCGGCAGAATACTTTCTAAAGATTCTGAGGGCAAAATTTTCAACATCTGCAACATCAACGATTTCTAATTTGTTTTTTACAGTTGTTCTGTATTTAAATACTATTTTTTCTCTATCTATTTTAACCATAATTTTACTCCACTTTTCTCTATTAATTGCCTTGCCCTAATTGATGTTTTACACTATGTAACTTCAGTTATATACAAACTTTATTATTTTTCCCTACCCTTACCTCCTATAACAGCCTACCTCACTCTCCAATCTGTACTAACTTTGCTTGTTAATTAGATAAGTTATTTACCTATCTATCCAAAATTTCAATGTTTAACAATCCGACCTCTTTAAATAATGTAATCTCAGCTCTAACTAGGCTCTCGCCTCAGACTATTAATCAAAGTCTTTCATTATTTTTCCTAAACATAAGAAGTATAAATGCAAGCTTAGCCTCCACCCTAATTAATCTTAGCACTCTACCTATGTTACCTAAATTATTAGTGTTTGTTGAGACTTGGTGTTATGATCATACTGAAATCCCACCCATAGAAGGTTACAATACTGTCTTAATCAGTCATGTTCATAAACGTGGTGGTGGTCTTTGTATTTATATTTCTAGTTGCTGGAATTATACTACTCTTGAGCAATTATCTACAGTCACCAGCGATTATGAAATTCTCATAGTAATGATTTATAACAATCTTATAATTATGGCGATCTATCGTCCCCCATCAGGTTCACTAATTAAGTTTTGTTCTCACCTCTCTTCCCTACTCCTAACATTACAATGCTTTAATAATCCCCTGGTAATAGTCGGTGATTTTAATGTAGAACCTAATGTCCCTCCTCCTAATTTACGTCAACTTCTTGATCCTATTACACAAGCCAGACTCATGTCTATTTCTTCCCTTTATTCACATTATTCATCTTATCACGGAACCTACTCCACAATTGATGCCTGTTTTACAACATTAAATCCTGTTCTCTCCGCTAGAATAGATATACATATTTCAGACCACTTTCCTCTATTGATAATATTCGACCCTTCAAAGTTTCTCACTCAGAGACATATTCCAGTTCGTAAACGCATAATTTCTAATCACAGAATTTCGGCCCTGACGTCCTTTCTTACTCTAACAAACTGGACACAGATATTATCATATGATTCTGATACTAATAATCTATTTAATTCCTTTCTGCAGCACATAAAATATGGATTTGACAGCTATCTTACTTACCGTGCTAATTCCAAAATTAAGAAAGTAAACGGTCCTATTAAAAAACCCTGGATTACTCCCGGTTTTCTAAACGCCATAAAAGTTAAAAACAAGTACTACCTTAAGTCACATCATGCTCCTACTGTAGCGAATATCAAACAATTCAAAGATTGGTCAAATACTGTACGCAAACAGATTGAAAAGGCTAAGAACGATTATTTTGAAAGCTTGTTTGTTCGACTCCAATCAAGTAAAGAGAAATGGGATGTGCTAAAAGATCTAACTGGGAGCTCCAGTTCCCCTACAATGCCTTTTAATCAACAAACTCATATCACTAGTTCCTCCCTAACATTGTTCCTACAAACTCTTTTACCGAGTAATTCCGACTCCCGAGTTCCAGCTACCGGCAATAGCAATACCTATCCCGGAAATTCTATTTCTAGTTTTTTTGCACCTCCTACTTCTCCGGAAGAGGTCAGTTCTAGTATGCGCGGATTAAAATCATCGTTGACTCCAGATCCATTAGGATTTCCCCCAGCAATAATAAAGGACCTTCACTCTCTACTTTCTTACCCCCTGGCATACATATTCAACCAATCCTTAATAACGGGTATATTTCCCGAAGTATTGAAATTATCAAGAGTAACACCTATATTTAAAAAAGGGGACCATATGTCTTTTTCAAATTATCGACCTATTTCAGTTTTGCCAACTTTTGCTAAGATATTTGAAAAACTTTATTATAACCGTTTATCACAGTTCATCTTTGATCATAACTTTATTGCGTCTTCCCAACATGGATTTGTCCCCAAAAGGAATGTCGAGACCACCTGCTATGAGCTTCTCGAATATGTATCCCTAGAAATGTCCGCTAATAATCTTGTAGCAGCAGTATTTATTGACTTTGCTAAGGCATTCGATTCGGTTCTAGTTGAAGGCTTATTACACAAATTATTTCACTTATACGGTATACGGGAAACACCCCTGATGTGGTTAAAGAATTTCCTAACAAACCGTTCTTACTTTATAACGTTAGCTGGTATATCCTCACACATACTATCACGAACTTTAGGAGTTCCACAAGGCTCAATTTTCTCACCTCTTCTTTTTTTGTCTATGTATCAACGATTTACCAACTTCTATATCCCCTCTTACATCCTTTAGAATAATTTTATACGCTGACGATGTGATGTTTATAGCTGCTAATCCTGATGCCACCCATTTAATTGCTTCACTCAATAGTGCATTAACCGAACTAAACACTTGGACGACTAACAATATGTTACATGTGAATACCGAGAAAACCAAAGTTATGGTATTTTACCAAAGAAACAAAAAATGTACCGAATACACCAGCAATATATTATGAGGATAGTTTACTTTCGACCGTCAAAACTTTCAAATACCTTGGTATCACAATCTCCCATGATCTTTCTTGGGATTATCACATAGAAGCCTTACTATCTACTCTCAATAGGAAGCAAGGAATTATCTCCAGGTTACGATTTCCTCCTCGCAAAATTTTATTACTGCTCTATAATACATGGATCCACTCGACACTCTGTTTCAACATAATTTTTTGGGGATCATCAACATCTTGGAACCTTAACAGAGTTTATAAATTACAGAAATGGTTCCTTTGTACAATTCTTAGTTTCCCGAAAGGTACATCTGTTTCACCTTATTTTAAGAAACTTCATATATTTACAGTATATCAGATATATTTCATTCAAATATGTGTTTTCATATATAAAGTAAACAATGCAGTTTTATCGATCTCGACCCCAATTCCTCTAATTAGAAATGCTGACAGCCATCGCTACCCAACAAGCTCTTCACGAGCTATAAGGCTTCCACTAACCAAGCTGAACTACCGTAGGAGATGCTTCTCTTACATAGGCATTAAATACTGGGCTTGTCTCCCTATCGAGCTCCGCTCCATATCTAGTACCACTGGTTTCCTTAAACAATTAAAATGTTATGTATTTTTTTCTATGCCTAATAATTACTTAACTTAATATAATCATTTGGGTTTATAACGTTAATCTATTATGCTTTTTGTCTCTTTATTGTTTATTGTATAAACTATATACTCCAATTATGAATTCTATCTCTCGGCGAAATATTCCTATTGTTACTTAACCCCAAAATACATTATATTTCAATAATTTGTTTTCCACTAACCAAACACATTGTATTTACCATTGTTGTATATATTATGGACGACCACTAGGCCCTAACTCGTCGGTCTTGAACCATAACGGACCTAGTTGGACATTCTTATATCTTACGCAGTGACATTAAAAAAATAAATAAATTAAATAAATAAATAAATAAATAAATAAATAAATAAATAAATAAATAAATAAATTATTAGCTTAGTAGCATGAGCTTAATGGTGCTATGTAGTACTAAATACCAATGCTAAGATTTGGTATGTAATATATCAAACAATTCGTAACAACGATCCATGAGTGAATGAAACTCGGAATGGTTATGGGTTAGTAGCACGTACCTTAATGTGCCATATGATACCAAATTGATCCGTTGCAATTTCAATGCTAAGACATGGCATTTACTATATCAGACAATCATAACAACATGCTATGAGTGAATATAACGACTAAATAATGATAATGGTTATTGGTTTAGTAGCACGAACCCTAATGGTTCTATGTTGTATTGGACTAATTGCAAGAGCCCTAATCGTTCCATGTGGTACCACATTGAAACATTGGAAACTTTCAATGCTGAGATATGGCATGTAATATATCAGACAATCATAACAACATGCCATGAGAGAATATATTGAGTAAATAATGATAATCGTTATTTGTTTGGTAAAACCTGCCCTAGTGGTGCCATATGATACAAAATCGTACCATTGAATTATTCATGACATGCACTATATCCAATAACTCGTAACATTGTGTCATGAAGGAATATGATGAGTAAATAATGATAATGTTTATCGAATTAGTAGCATGAGCCCAAATGGTGCTATGTTGCACCATATGTTTCTATTGGAAAGTTCAATGCTAAGAAATGGCATGTAATATATCAAACAACTTGTAACAACGTGCCATGAGTGAATGTAACTCATAATGGTAATGGGATTGTAGCACCTGTCCTAAAAGTGCAATATGATACCAAAAGCTACTATTGGAATGCAGTGATAAGATATGGCATGTAATATATCAAACAACTCGTAACAACGTGCCCTGTGTGAATGTAAGGAGCAAATAATGATAATGGTTATTGGTTTAGTTGCACGAGCCCTAATTGTGCCATGTCATACCATATGGGAATATTGGAACTTTCAATGCCAAGATATGGCATGTAATACATCAAGCAATCATATCAACGTGTCTTAAGTGAACATAACAAGTAAATAATGATATTGGTTCTTATTTAAAATGAATTTAGTCTCCTTATAATAGGAAAAAAACGTGAAATAATAAAAACAAAAATAAAATTAAGGTCACCAAACTTGAAAACACTTGGAAGATGAAAGAAAACTCAAGGATATAGTCTATTGAAGATGTTTTCAACATTGGTGACTTTAATTTTATATTAGTTTTTATTATTTTACAATTTTTCCCCATTATAAGGAGACTAAATTCATTTTGAATTTAAACTAATCATTTAAACACCTTAAATCAATAATGATATTGCTTATTGGTTTAGTAGCACGAGCCCTAATGGTTCTTTGTTGTAATATATAGTATCGTTGGAACTTTATATGTTAAGATATAGCATGTAATATATCAAACGAATCGTAACAACTGCCTTGAGTGAATATAACGAGTAGATAATGTCAATGGCTATTGGTTAGTAGCACGTGCCCTAATGATGACATGTGGTACCATATGGTGCCATTGGAACCTTCAATACTAATATATGGCATGTTATTAGTGAAATAATCGTAACAACGTGACATGTGTGAATATAACGAGTAAATAATGATAATGGCTATTACTTCAGTAGCACGTATCGAAATGGTGCCATGTGGTATAATATAGTCTAGTACTACTGGAACTTTCAATGCTAAGATATGGCATGTAATATATCGAAAAACACGTAACAACACCAGTAAATAATGATATTGGTAATTGGTTTAGTAGCATGTGTCCAAATTTTTGCTATGTTATACCATATATTACCATTGGAAATTTAAATGTTAAGATATGGCATGTGATATGTCAAGCAAATCGTAATAGTGTGCTATGAGTGAAAGTAATACGTAATACATATGAGTTAATAGCACGTGCTCTAATGTGCCTTATGATACCAAATGTTGCCATTGGAATTATAATGCTAAGATATAGCATGTAATATATCTGCCGACTCGTAACAACGTGACATAGGTGAATATAACAAGTAAATATTGATAATTGTTATTGATTTTGTCGCACATGCCCTATTCGTGCCATGTGGTACCATATGGTACCATAGGAACTTTCAATGCTATGATATAGCATTTAATATATCAAACAGTCTCTAACAACGTACCATGAGTGAATGTAACTTAAAATGGTTACAGGATAGTAGCACGTGCCCTGATAATGCAATATGATACCAAGTTGTACCAATAGATTTTCAATGAGAAGATATAGCATATAATATATCTAACAACTAGTAACAACGTACCATAAATGAATGTAACGAGTAAATATTAGTAATAGCTATTGGTGTAGTAGAACATGCCTTAATGATGCCATGTGGTACCATATGGTAACATTGGTACCTGCACTGCTAAGATATTGCATGTAATATTTCAAACTGTGACCACCCCGGCGTGGGAGGGGCCTACTCGAAGACCCAAAGCAAAGCCGACTCCGACGCGGGTGGGGCCGAGGGTCTGAGACTTGTGTAAGGCTGGAAATACCAATCAAGGAACATGTAAATTAAAAATAGAACTACTTTTTTTATTGTGCGGAAACCTCTTTTACACCTATTAACTAAAACAATGTAACAACACAATTATACGGCTTGAAAACCCCAAAACAATAAAATATTCCCAAAAGATATAATCATTAGTTCCCAATTAACTTTAAGAATTACCATTATGAGCACAACTCGTAATCATTCCCTCTATTACCCTTTAACCTAGCTTTAGGATCCCGGGACAGTGCTGTAACCTTAAACTCAACAATACCCCTTTTCTTCCACTAACTATGCATTAGCACATAAATATATCATTTAACTATAATGCCTACTCTGCATTACACAATAATTATCTAATTATAATGTATCAGACTCTGTATCAGAGGCCATGCTCTCTGTTGATAACAATACAGCAAACACCTCGCAGTAGGACACATGACCACAGACAAGAGTGAGCAATGAGAGCGTCGCGCCTCCCTTTTAAATTATACCTTGACCAAATGACCATTGCATTGTGACTGCATCATGGTCAGGAGGACCAAAACACAGGGAGGGAGGCAGTAACCCTTTTTATATTGACTTGAACTCAACTACCAACGCAAAGCTCCACCCGTGAAATACTGCAAGCCAAACTTCTACTGCTCTCTTACTACGCACTTATTACAAAGAAGTGCAACTAACAAGCCAGAAGCCACAGAGAACATGCACTCAGAAAACTATCACTTAAAACATAAGCTTATATCGTAATGATAATACAATTTAAGCGTCGTTTTCCATTACACTAGGCATTAACAAGACAAGTAATTATCAAACAAGAAATGAGAAGATAAATTACTGTCCGCTGAAACGCTTTAATGCAGCGTTAAACACCAACACTGACGCAGTTCGAACGCAACAACACTCTCATGGCACTTATAAAAATACAATAATGGAATCATCTCACCAAAACTAGAAGACTTCCAGCAACATTGAATTCTTGTCATAGCAGATACGACCTACCCATACTCTTGCTGCTTAGAATGCTGTCCCATCGCAAAGTTCGATACTGTATTTTAACTGTATGGCTCCGGGGGAAAAAGGATTCTCTCGGCGATAAAAAAAAATAAATAAACAAACTGGCTTAACTTCTATTAGCACAAAGTTAATGTTTATCGCATATTAGTAAGCTTGTTCGAAGCATTCACCCGATAAAATCAACGATTTCATCGTTATGGCGGCTTCTCCTATCGCTGACATATATTTTTCGAACGCACAAGAAGCCTCTTGACGTTTTTTTCATATATAAAAAAAAAAACAATTCTCTAATACAACAAACACGTAGTAAGATTGTCAACATTCTCGGAAACGACTTATTACAACAAAAGGAACTATTACGTACAGTACAATTGTTGCCGACTCCGACAGTTTGCTCAAGTAAGTTAACAATTCCCCCATTAACAAATGATAATTTAAACTAAAAACTCAAAATATTACATGCTACACAAGATTTGCTTAACTAAATACGTTTTGGGTTCAGTGTAAACCCCTATTTAAACATGAAAAGCAACCCAACATGCAATCAACAAGCGCCTGTTATAAAAATATACGGGCCGATAAACCACCCCCCCCCAATTTTCGGGATTGGTAAACACTCCTATTAACACTAACAGGACACTTAATTCCAGCTACGGGAACGATTATAATGGGGAATAATGCGGGCGTATATGACTGAGCAGCACCTAATTCAAACATACACTGACTCCAGTCACAAAACAAATGTAACAACGTGTCATGAGTGAATATAACGAGTAAATAATGATAATTGTTATCGGTTTAGTAGCACGAGCCCTAAGATTGCTATCTTGACCATATAGTATCATTGGAACTTTCAATGCTAAGACATAGCATGTAATATATTAAACAAATCGAAACAAAGTGCCATGAGTGAATATAACTAGTGAATAATGGCAATGGCAATTGGTTTAATAGCACGTGCCCCAATGATGTCACGTGGTACCATATGGTACCATAAAAACTGTCAATGCTAAGATATAACATGTTATTATTCAAATAATCGTAACAACGTGTCATGAGTGTATATAACGAGTAAAAAATGATAATGGTTATGGGTTAGCAGCACGTGTCCTATTTGTGATAAGTAGTACCATTGGTACCATTGGAATTTTCAATGACTTGATATAGCATTTAAATTATCAAACAATCTGTAACAATGTACCATGAGTAAATGTAACTCAGAGTGGTTATGGGTTAGTAGCATGTGCCCTAATGATGCCATATGATACCAAATGGTACCATTGGATTTTCAATGAGAAGATATGGCATATAATATATCTAACAACTAGTAACAACGTAGCATGATTGAATGTATCGAGTAAATAATAATAATGGCTGTTTGTATATTAGCACATGCCCTAATGATGCCATGTGGTACGATATGGTATCATTGGAACCTGCACTGCTAAGATATGGCATTTAATAATTCAAACAAATGTAACAACGTGTCATGAGTGAATATAACGATTAAATAATGATAATGGTTATTGGTTTATTAGCACGAGCCCAAAAAGTGCTATGTTGTACCATATAGTCTCATTGGAACTTTCAATGCTAAGATATGGCATGTAATATATCACACTATCTTATTAACGTGATGTGAGTGAATCTAACGAGTTAATAATGGCAATGACATGTAATATATCAAATTACGCGTGCATGTTGGTGAAAATCTTATAAGTTTGGCAAAAAGTGTGCAAGAATGTGTAAATCCACTAATTTGCGTGCATGTTGGTGAAAATCTTATAAGTTTGGCAAAAAGTGTGCAAGAATGTTTAAATCCACTAATTTGCGTGCATGTTGGTGAAAATCTTATAAGTTTGGCAAAAAGTGTGCAAGAATGTGTAAATCCACTAATTTGCGTGCATTTTGGTGAAAATCAGGAAAGTTTGGCAAAAGTGTGCACGAAAGTGTGCCATGAGTGAATTTAAGGAGTAGATAATGATAATGGTTATTGGTTTAGTAGCACGTGTCCTGACTGTGCCTGGTGGTACCGTATAGTACCATTGGAACTTTCAATGCTATGATATAGCATTTAATATATCAAACAAGTCGTAACAGAGTGCCATGAGTGAAAATAAACGAGTAAATAATGAAAATAGTTGTTGGTTTAATAACACATGCCCTAATTGTGTTATTTGGTACTATATGGTACAATTGTAACTTGCATTGCTAAGAAATGGATTGTAATTTCTCAAAGGACTCGTAAAACCATGTCATGAGTGAATATGACGAGTAAATAATGATATTGGTTATTGGTTTAGATAAACGAGCCTTATTCCTGCTATGTGGTACCTTACGGGAACATTGGAACATATTATGGGTGAATATAATGATTAAATAATGATAATCGTTATTTGTTTAGTAACACCTGCTATAGTGGTGCCATATGATACAAAATTGTACTATTGAAATTTGAATGATAAGATATGGCATGAAGTATATCAAACAAATAATAACAATGTTCCATGAGTGAATATAACTAGTAAATAATGGTAATAGCTATTGGTTTAAAAGCACGTGCCTGAAAGATGAAATGTGGTACCATATAGTACTATTGGAACTTTCAATGCTAAGATAGAGAATGTAATATATCAAACAATCGTAACAACGTGTCATGGGTGTCATATTACATGTAAATAATGATAATGGTTATTGGTTTAAAAGCTTGTGCCCTAATTGTGCCATATGACACCAAATGGTACTATTGGAATTCCAATACTTAGATATGGCATGTAATATACTAAACAACCCGATATATCGTGCAATAAGTGAATATAACGAGTAAATAATGATAATGTTTATTTGTATAGTAGCACGAGCCCTGCGAGTGCTATGTTGTAACATATAGTATCAATGGAACTTTCAATGCAAAGATATGGCATGTACGAGGCATGTTTTTTAAGTAAGTACCGTTTTGGAATTAAAAAAGACTTGCAAAGATATCGCAATAATTTTATTTTTACCTGAAAGCCTGTACCTTAATCTACTTTTCTACAAAATTTCCGTGAATATTGAGGCACTTGTCATAACGTGGCACCAGTTTTTGAATACCCTCCTCATAAAATTCTGCCGCCTGACTTGTTAACCACTGTATCACAAATGTTTTGACTTCGTTATCGTCTTGAAGACGCTGACCACCCAGGTGTTTCTTCAAGTGCAGGAACAAACGGTAGTCGCTGGGCGCAAGATCAGGGCTGTATGGAGGATGATCTCGAGTTTCCCATTTAAAAGATTTGATGAGATCTTTGGTCCGATTATCTACATGTGGACGGGCATTGTCATGCAGCAAAACGATACCCTTACTCAACTAGCCACGTCTTTTGTTCTGGATTGCACGACGCAGATTGTTCAATGTCTCACAATAAGACGCTGCATTGATTGTCTCATTACGAGGCAGAAACTCCACTAGCAATACTCCTTTTCTGTCCCAAAAAACTGTGCACATGATTTTCCGGGCAGAAATTGTTTGCTTAAACTTCATTTCTTGGGTGATGATGAATGTCGCCATTCCATGGATTGTTGTTTCGATTCTGGTGTGACTTAGGCCACCCACGTTTCGTCACCAGTAACAATTTGGTCTAAAAAATCTTCACCTTCATTGTGGTACCGCTCAAGGAAAGTCAATGCACTGCCTAAACGTTGGGTTTTGTGCAAATCCGTCAACATTTTTGGAACCCAACGTGAACACAATTTCCGGTAATTCAAGTTCTAAGTCACAATGCGATACAAAACACTACGAGAATATTGAGGAAAGCATTCGCACAAGGATGAAATTGTAAAGCGTTTGTTTTCTCTCACCTTTTCGTCTACTTTCTGCACCAAATCTTCATTAACGACCGAAGGACGCCCACTCCGTTCTTCATCATGCACATTTATGAGGCCATCTTTAAATGCTCTCACCCATTTCCTTACCATTCCATCACTCATAATGTTTTCTCCGTACACTTCACAGATCTCACGATGAATATCGATCGGTTTTACGCCTTTAGCACTAAGAAATCGTGTAACAGCCCGTACTTCACAATCGGCGGGACTCACGATTTTCGGAGGCATCTTAAACACTCAGTAAACAACGTATACAATGAAAAATCAGACTGTAATGGCGTCAGTGCGTAGACAAGAGATGTAGTTAACCAGCGCGCATGCGCGGAACGCCGACCGTAGCGCTGCGGCAGCGGAATCGCAAAACGGTACTTACTTAAAAAACATGCCTCGTAATATATCAGACAATCACAAAAACATGCCATGAGTGAATATATTG
>JAHWFO010015825.1:611-17646 GCA_023313115.1 Rhysida immarginata | reverse complement strand
TTTTTATTTTTTTATTTTTATTTATTTATTTATTTATTTATTTATTTATTTATTTATTTATTTATTTATTTATTTATTTATTTAAATAAAAACATCACAATAAAAACATAATAGTACCATTGGAATTTCAATGCTATGAAATGGCATGTAATATATCAGACAATCATAAAACCATGGCATGAGAGAATATATTGAGTAAATAACGATAATCGTTATTTGTTTAGTAACACCTGCCCTAGTGTTGCCATATGATACCATATGGCATCATTAGAACCTGTCAATGCTAAAACATGGCATGTAATATATCAAACTATCGTAACAACATGCCAGGAGTGAATATAACGAGTAAATAATGATAATCGATATTTATTTAATGGCACGTGCCCTAATAGTGCCATGGTGTACGATATGGTACAATTGGAATTTCAATGCTAAGCTATAGCATGTAATATATATAACAACTCCTAACAACGTGCCATGAGTGAATATAACGAGTAAATAACGATAATGGTTGATTCCTTAGTAGGACGAGTCCTAATGTTTCTATTTTGTACCAGATAGCATCATTGGAACTTTATATGCTAAGAAAATATGTAATATTTTAAACGAAACGTAACAACGAGCCATGAGTGAATATAACGAGTAAATAATGATAATGTTTATTGGTTCCGTACCAAGTGAATGGTTAAGTAGCATGAACCCTGAAGATGCCATGTTGTACCATATTGTGTAATTGGAACTTGCAATGCAAAGATTTGGCTTGTATTATATCAAACAACGCTTAACAACATGTCATGAGTTAATATGTTGAGGAAATAATGATATTAGTTATTGGTTTAGTTGCAGAAGCCCTAAACGTGTCATGAGGTACTATAAGGGAACATAGGAACATTCAATGCTAAGATATGGTATGTAATATATAAAACAATCATGACAACATGTTATGAGTGAATATAGCGAGTATATAATGATAATGGGTATATGTTTAGTAACACCTGCCCTAATGGTGCCATCTGATAATAAATGGTACAATTGGAACTTTTAATTCAAAGATATGGCAAGTAATATATCAAACCATCGTAACAACGAGCACTGGGTTAATATAACCAGTAAATAATGAAATTGGTTATTGGCTTAGTAGCATGAACTTTATGGTGCTATGTAGTCATAAATAGTAGAAATTGGAACTTTCAATGCTAAGATTTGGTATGTAATATATCAAACAACTCGTAACAACGATCCATGAGTGAATGAAACTCGGAATGGTTATGAGTTAGTAGCACGTGCCCTAATGTGCCACATGATACCAAATTGATTCGTTGCAATTTCAATGCTAAGACATGGCATGTTGTATATCAAACAATCATAACAACATGCCATGAGTGAATATAACGACTAAATAATGATAATGGTTATTGGTTTAGTAGCATGAACCCTAATGGTTCTATGTTGTATTGGATTAATTGCAAGAGCCCTAATCGTGCCATGTGGTACCACATTGGAACATTGGAAACTTTCAATGCTAAGATATGGCATGTAATATATATTAGACAATATTAACAACATGCCATGAGTGAATATATTGAATAAATAATGATAATCGTTATTTGTTCGGTAACACCTGCCCTAGTGGTGCCATATGATGAGTAACAAAATCGTACTATTGAATCCTTCAATGCTAAAGCATGACATGTACTATATCAAATTACTCGTAACATTGTGTCATGAAGGAATATGATGAGTAAATAATGATAATGTTTATCGATTTAGTAGCACGAGCCCAAATGGTGCTATGTTGCGCCATATGTTTCTATTGGAAAGTTCAATGCTAAGATATGGCATGTAATATATCAAACAACTTGTAACAACTTGCCATGAGTGAATGTAACTCATAATGGTTACGGGATTGTTGCACCTGTCCTAAAAGTGCAATATGATACCAAAAGCTACTATTAGAATGCAGTGATAAGATATGGCATGTAATATATCAAACAACTCGTAACAACGTGCCCTGTGTGAATGTAAGGAGCAAATAATGATAATAGTTATTGGTTTAGTTGCACGCGCCCTAATTGTGCCATGTCATACCATATGGGAATATTGGAACTAGCAATGCCATGATATGGCATGTAATACATCAAGCAATCGAAACAACGTCTCTTGAGTGAACATAACATATAAATAATGATATTGGTTCATATTTAAAATGAATTTCGTGCCCTTATAATGGGGAAAAATCATAAAATAATAAAAACAAAATTAAAATTAAAGTCACCAATCTCGAAAAAACTTGGAAGATGAAAGAAAACTCAAGGATGTAGTCTATTGAAGAAGTTTTCAAGATTGGTGACTTTAATTTTAATTTTGTTTTTATTATTTCACGATTTTTCCCCCTTATAACCAGACTAAATTCATTTTGAATTTAAACTAATCATTTAAATTATAAATCAATAATGATATTGCTTATTTGTTTAGTAGCACGAGCCTTAATGGTTCTTTGTTGTAATATATAGTATCATTGGAACTTTATATGCTAAGATATAGCATGTAATATATCAAACGAATCGTAACAACTGCCTTGAGTGAATATAACGAGTAATAAATGATAGTGGTTATTACTTTAGTAGCACGTATCTAAATGGTGCCATGTGGTATAATATAGTATAGTACTGGAACTTTCAATGCTAAGATATGGCATGTAATATATCGAACAACACGTAACAACACGAGTAAATAATGATATTGGTTATTGGTTTAGTAGCATGTGTCCAAATTTTTGCTGTGTTGTACCATATATTACCATTGGAAACTTCAATGCTAAGACATGGCATGTGATATATCAAGCAAATCGTAATAGTGTGCCATGAGTGAATGTAATACGTAATACATATGAGTTAATAGCACGTGCTCTAATGTGCCTTATGATACCAAATGGTGCCATTGGAATTATAATGCTAAGATATAGCATGTAATATATCTGCCAACTCGTAAACAACGTGACATGGGTGAATATAACAAGTAAATATTGATAATTGTTATTGGTTTTGTAGCACGTGCCCTGTTGGTGCCATGTGGTACCATATGATACCATAGGAACTTTCAATGCTATGATATAGCATTTAATATATCAAACAATCTCTAACAACGTACTATGAGTGATTGTAACTTATAATGGTTATAGGATAGTAGCAAGTGCCCTAATAATGCAATATGATACCAAGTTGTACCAATGGATTTTCAATGAGAAGATATAGCATATAATATATCTAACAACTAGTAACAACGTACCATAAATGAATGTAACGAGTAAATATTAGTAATAGCTATTGGTGTAGTAGAACATGCCCTAATGATGCCATGTGGTACCATATGGTAACATTGGAACCTGCACTGCTAAGATATAGCATGTAATATTTCAAACAAATGTAACAACGTGTCATGAGTGAATATAACGAGTAAATAATGATAATTGTTATCGGTTTAGTAGCACGAGCCCGAAGAGTGCTATCTTGACCATATATTATCATTGGAACTTTCAATGCTAAGATATAGCATGTAATAAATTAAGCAAATCAAAACAAAGTGCCATGAGTGAATATAACGAGTGAATAATGGCAATAGCAATTGGTTTAATAGCACGTGCCCCAATGATGTCATGTGGTACCGTATGGTACCATAAAAACCTTCAATGCTAAGATATAACATGTTATTATTTAAATAATCTTAACAACGTGTCATGAGTGTATATAACGAGTAAATAATGATAATAGTTATGGGTTAGCAGCACGTGTCCTAATTGTGATGGGTTGTAACATTGGTACCTATGAAACTTTCAATGCAGTGATATAGCATTTAATTTATCAAACAATCAGTAACAATGTACCATGAGTAAATGTAACTCAGTAGTTATAGGTTGTAGCATGTGCCCTAATGGTGCCATATGATACCAAATGGTACCATTGGATTTTCAATAAGAAGATATGGCATATAATACATAACATAATTTTCCTATTGCTTATTTGCTTATTGGTTTAGTAGCACGAGCCCTAATGGTTCTTTGTTGTCTTATATAGTATCATTAGAACTTTATATGCTAAGATATAGCATGTAATATATCAAACGAATCGTAACAACTGCTATGAGTGAATATAACGAGTAGATAATGTCAATGGCTCTTGGTTAGTAGCATAAGGCCTAATGATGAAATGTGGTACCATATGGTGCCATTGGAACCTTCAATACTAAGATATGGCATGTCATTAGTGAAATAATTGTAACAGCGTGACATGAGTGAATATCACGAGTAAATAATGATAATGGTTATTACTTTAGTAGCACGTATCTAAATGGTGCCATGTGGTATAATATAGTATAGTACTACTGGAACTTTCAATGCTAAGATATGGCATGTAATATATCAAACAACACGTAACAACACGAGTAAATAATCATATTGGTTATTGCTTTGGTAGCATGTGTCCTAATTTTTGCTATTTTGTACCACACATTACCATTGGAACTTTCAATGATAAGATATGTCATGTGATATATCAAGCAAATCGTAATAGTGTGCCATGAGTGAATGTAACACGTAATACATATGAGTTAAAAGCACGTGCTCTTATGTGCCTTATGTTACTAAATGTTGCTATTAGATTTATAATGCTAAGATATAGCATGTAATATATCTGCCAACTAGTAACAACGTGACATGGGTGAATATAATAAGTAAATATTGATAATTGTTATTGGTTTTGTAGCACGTGCCCTATTGGTGCCTTGTGGTACCATATGGTACCATACGAAGTTTTAATGCTATGATATAGCATTTAATATATCAAACAATCTCTAACAACGTACTATGAGTGAATGTAACTTAGAATGGTTATAGGATAGTACCACGTGCCCTAATAATTCAATATGATACCAAGTTGTACCATTGGATTTTCAATGAGAAGATATGGCATATAATATATCTAACAACTAGTAACAACGTACCATAAATGAATGTAATGAGTAAATATTGGTAATAGCTATTGATGTAGTAGAACATGCCCTAATGATGCCATGTGGTACCATATGATAACATTGGAACCTGCACTGCTAAGATATAGCATGTAATATTTCAAACAAATGTAACAACGTGTCTTGAGTGAATATAAAGAGTAAATAATGATAATTGTTATCGGTTTAGTAGCACGAGCCCTAAGAGTGCTATCTTGACCATATAGTATCATTGGAACTTTCAATGCTAGGATCTAGCATGTAATATATTAAAAAATCGAAACAAAGTGCCATGAGTGAATATAACGAGTAAATAATGATAATGGTTATGGGTTAGCAGCACGTGTCCTATATGTGATGGGTTGTACCATTGGTACCTATGGAACTTTCAATGCAGTGATATAGCATTTAATTTATCAAACAATCTGTAACAACGTACCATGAGTAAATGCAACTGATAGTGGTTATGGTTTTGTAGCACGTGCTCTAATGATGTCGTATGACACCAATTGGTACCATTGGATTTTCAATGAGAAGATATGGCATACAATATATCTAACAACTAGTAACATCGTACCACGAATGAATGTATCATGTAAATACTGGTAATGGCTATTGGTATAGTAGCACAAGGAACCAACTCCGACATACATGTTTTTATAAATTTTTACCAGGCATATCGAACCCCACGAACCTATTATTCAGGGACAAATTTCCGCTTAAAAAACTTGGGGCGTTACAATGTCTAAATGTAAAGGAAATGGACATGTGAAATGAAGAGAAAAATGTCTACATTTTAAGTTAAAAGAAAATGTCAATGCAAAGTGAACAAAATATGGCCATGCAAAGTGAAAAGAAAAGGTCTACACGTAAAGAGAAAGATAACATCTATACCCAAATTGAAAAGTAAATGTCTACATGCAAAAAGAAATGTAAATGGCTGCATGCAAAAGCAAATGCAAATGACCACATGCAAAAGAAAAAAGTAAATATCTACATGTAAAGTGAGAAGAATTATGTCTACATGTAAAGAAAAAAAAACGCTTCATCAGAGTGAAAAAGAAATGTCTGCAAGTAAGGAGAAAATTAAAATTCTACATGTAAAGACAATTGAAAATGTCTTCTTGTAAAGAAAAACTATATACATATAAAGCCAATATACGTATAAAGTGAAAAGAAAATGTCTACCTTTTATTAGAGAAGGAAATAATTATATGTAAAGAAAAAAATGTCTACCTTTTAATAGAGAAGGAAATAATTATATGTAAAGAAAAAAATGTCTACCTTTTAATAGAGAAGAAAAGAATTATATGTAAAGAAAAAAGAAAAGGTCTGCATGTCAAGTGAAAAGTATATGCCTACATATAAAGGAAATGTACATGTAAAGTGAAAAGTAAATATCTACATGTAAAGAGAAAAATAACGTCTATATGTAAATTGAATATAAAATGTCTACATGTAAAGAAAAAACAAATATACTATTTCAACCATCTTATCACAACTACCAATGCATTTAGGTATTTAGGCTTATCGTTACCCACGATTTAACTTGGAATTTACATATTAACACCCTTTCATTCAAACTTAATAAGAAATAGGATATGATTCCTGTATATTTGTATATTTAGAGCCAAAAATAAATGTCTACACGTAAGGTGAAAAGATAATGTCTACACGTAAAGTGAAAAGAAAATGTCTCTATTTAAAGTAAAAAGAAAATGTATACATGTAAAGACAAAAGAAAACGTCTACATACCAAGACAAAAGTAATGTCCACATGTAAAAAGAAAAGGAAAAATCCATGTGTACAATAAAAAATGTCTACATGTAATGTGAAAAATAATGTTTACATATACAGGAAAAGGAAATGCTACATGTAAAAAGAAAAGTTAATGTTTACATATATTGAAGAAAGGAAAATGTTTACATTTAGGATGAAAAGAAAATGTCAACTTTCAAAGAGAAAAGAAATTGCCTACAAGTAAACATAAAAGAAGATGTGAAAATTCGATCTAGGGAGTTTAAATGATTAATTTAAATTTAAATGATTTCAGTCTCTTTATAATGGGGAATATCGTGAATTAATAAAAACAAAAAAATAAATAATAAATAATGTCGCCAATCTTCAAGAAACTTGTGAGATAGAAGAAAACTCAAAGTATGTAGTCTATTGAAGATGTTATGTCTTGTGCAGATAATGTTGATTGCGGAAAAAACTTCATCTACATCCTCAATAGACTGGGTTTATTTCTACTATCAACAACATCTTCAATACACGACATACTTTGAGTTTTCTTCCATCTCACAAGTTTCTTCAAGATTGGTGACTTAAATTATTATTTATTTTTATGTTTTTATTAATTCACGATTTTCCCCATTATAATGAGACTGAACTCATTTAATTTAAATTAATAAAAGAAGATGCTACATGTAAAGAGAAATGTAAAATTCTCCATTCAAAGGTTAAAGAAAATGTGTAAATATAATATGAAAAGAAAATGTCTACAAATCTAGACAAAAGAAATTTCTTCCTTTTAATGAAGAAGACAGTTTCCGAATGTAAATAAAAAAATTTATCTACATGTAAAGACAAAACAAAACGTCTACATTAAAGAGAAACGAAAATATCTCCATGTAAAAAGAAAAGTAAGTGTTCACTTGTAAAGGAAAAAGATAACATCTATATGTAGAGTGAAAAGAAAATTCTGCAATCAAACAGAAAGGTAAATGGCTACATGCAATATCAAAAGTACTTTAAAAGTAAAGAAAGAAGAAAATCTCTTCAATGAAAAAGTAAAAATAATGATGTCTAAATAAAAAGTGAAAAGAAATATCTATAAGTAAAGTTAGAAGAAAATGTCTGTCTTTTAATAGTAAAGAAAATGTCTAAATGTAAATAGCAAAGATAATATCTATATGTAAAGAAAAATAAAAAAAGACTCCATGTAAGGAGAAAAAATATTGTCTACATGAAAATTGAAAACAAAATGTCTATATGTAAAGTTAAAAGAAAACGTATACATGTAAATTGAGAAGAATTTGTCTACATGTAATGAAAAAACAAGTATACTATTCCAACCATTTTCTCGCAACTACCACTGCATTTAAGTATTTAAGCTTATCAGTACCCACGATTTAACTTTGAATTTGCATATTGACACCCTTTTATTCAAACTTATGAGAAATAAGATACGACCTCCAGTATATGTGTATAGTTAAAGTCAAAAGTAAATGTCTACACGTAATGACAAAAGATAATGTCTACATGTAAAGAGAAAAGAAAGTATCGACTTAAAAAAAGAAAAAAAATGTGTTTACTTGTTAAGAAAAAAGATAACCATCTATATGTAAAGTGAAAAAGTAATATCTACAAGCAAAAAGAAATATATATGGCTAACTGCAATATCACATGTAAATTAAATGTAAAGAATGCAGAAAATATCTAAATGTAAAGTGAAAAAAATTATGTCTAAATATAAAGTGAAAAGGAAATATCCATAAGTAAATGAGAAGAAAATGTGTATATGTAAAGACAAAAAAAATGTTAACCAGTAAAATAAAAATAAAATGTTCACATGTGAAGTGAAAAGAAAATGTCTAAATGTAAAGTTAAAAGAAAACGTGTACATGTAAATTGAGAAGAATATATCTACATGTAAAGAAAAAACAAATATACTATTCCAACCATTTTATCGCAACTTCCACTACATTTAAGTATTTAAGCTTATCGTTACCCACGATTTAACTTGGAATTTGCATATTGACACCCTTTTATTCAAACTTAATAAGAAATAAGATAAGATCTCCAGTATATGTGTATATTTAATTCAAAAGAAAATGTTTACACGTAATGTAAAAAGAAAATATCTACATGTAAAGTAATAAGAAAATGACTACATTTAAAAAGAAAGGAAATTGTCTCCATGTAAAGTGAAAAGAAAATGTCTATATTCAAGGTGAAAAGAAAATGTATACTTGTAAAGACAAAAGAAAACGTTTACATATAAAGACAAAAGATAATGTCTACATGTAAAAGAAAAGAAAGTATCTCCATAAAAAAAGAAAAAGAAGGTGTTTACTTGTATAGGAAAAACAATGACCGGCTATATGTAAAGTGAAAAGAAAAAATCTACAAGCAAAAAAACATGTATATGGCAACCTGCAATATCACATGTAAATTAAATGTAAAGAAAGCAGAAAATATCTACATGTAAAGTGAAAATAATTATGTCTAAATATAAAGTGAAAAGAAAATATCCATAAGTAAATGAGAAGGAAATGTGTATATGAAAAGAGAAAAAAAAATGTCTACACGTAAAATAAAAATAAAATGTCTACATGTAAAGTGAAAAGCAAATGTCTATCTTTTAATAGTAAAGAAAATGACTAAGCGTAAACAGCAAAGAAAATATCTACACGTAAAGACAAATATAAATGTCTGTGTAAAGAAAAAAATTTTGTCTTCATGATAAATAAAAAGAAAATGTCTAAATGAAAAGTTAAAAGAAAACATGTACATCTAAAGTGAGAAGAATATGTCTACATTTTAATAGAGAAGAAAATGTGTAAATGTAAAAAGAAATGAAAATGTGCACATGTAAAGAGAAAAGAAAATGTCTCCATGTAAAGACAAAACAAAACGTCTCTGTGTGAAAAGAAAAGATAATGTCTACATGAAAATTTAAAAGAAAATTGTCGTGTTAGTGATCAACATTCAATTGTTAGCGCAGCGATCCTCATAATTGTAGTGGTGTGTGTTTCTGTTATCTTTGTTCCATTGTTATGTCCACCTTTTGTTTCTGTTGCTTGGAGACAAACGTTCGTCAGCTGTTCTCTCTCTTCACACCCAGCCATAGTCGTTCTGATGACACGCTAGTCATCCGTCTCGTTTACAAGCGGAAATATTTTCTGGATCCAGAGACATTACCTCCAGGTAAACCCATAGTTCTGTAAGTATAGTTCATCTCTTATACCATTCCATCGAACTCCAAATAAACACAATAAAATTGGTGTCAGAAGTGGGATTGTCCGATTAAACGCCATTGACGATGCTAAAAGTGAATGCAGCTCCCATCGCCATCTTCGGTGAGTGAGAAGAAAAAAAGAATGCCGTTTACAATTAAAGTGCCACAATTAAAAAAATAAAGAGACATTAAACAAGGAAATACTTATATTAGTGACAAATCCATGATGGCTGTACGACTAGAATTAATGCAGGAGCTATCAAAGATGATCGCCTTGGCCCTGCACGTTGCCTCCAACACGGCGACCCCTGCTCCTGGCACAGAGCATGCTGCGGATCAGTCTAGCCACGACCTCCTCCATTTACTATACTACCGTTCCGAATGGCTGAACAGACGTCCATCGGGGAATTTTTCAAGAGGTTTGAGTGGGCGTTGCAGCTCCTGAATATTCCCCCCTACCCAGTATGCCGCATATGCACATGGGCACGAAACTAAACGAAGTACCTAAAATTATGGCAAGCCCAAAATAATCAAATGCAATTCCATATGATGAACTTAAAATAATATTGACCGACCATTTTGATCATCCACGAAACAAATATGTAGAGAGTATTAACCTTTTCCCAGCGACCATCTTTTAAGGAATGATTGCTACTTTTGCATACTGATGAAAAATATCTTTTTTATGACTTCACCAAAGTTCGTTTTGTTTTCAATTTTATTTATGTGTATTTGAATATATTTTTTTTTGAATTATAAGTTTTGTTATTCCTTATATATAACGATTTTAAAAAAAAAAATAAAAGAAATACATCATAACTTTATGAAAATAAAAAGCTATTTTTTCGTGAATTGTAGTAAATAATTATTTCAATCTCTGGAAAAATGGAAATAGCCAAAAGTTGCTGTGAAATGTCTAGTGTACAATAAAAAAAATTTTTTTTTATTTTTAATTACGTTTTTTGTTATGAATATTTATGTAAAGGTATATAAGGTTTACATTCACATAAAAACGCCATATGACATCATTTGTTATCACTTACCTGACCTGAATCACTATTGTAATCTCCTGCACCTGCTGCAGGTGAGAACCTCGTTTTAATAAACTCAACGAAAGCCCTGCCAGGAAGTAACAGCTATGCAGGGAAGTCATGTTTTATTAATTTACACAATAATCATGTCACTTTTACAAATATAATTCCAAGTTTTATTTCTTTTTTTAGAAAAGTGTTGTTTAATATAATCAAAACAGGAATTTATAATTTTTATTTAATTTTTGAAAATTGCAATTTTAATTCTCTTTCTCGTTTTAAGAAATGTAACATGCAAATGATTTTCGATAGTATTATTTATATAAATATTTTAATTTCTAGAAATATTTGAAGATACGGGTGATATTAAGTTTTGGTGCTAATAGGTTTTTTCATTTTATTTTATTTGCTGTATTTGAAATAACATCATAGAGCATCTTACAGAGACAAAAAAGTAAATGATTTATTTGTATAAAAATACTTATGAAACGAAATTATGAGTTTTGAGTTTTTTGAATAGTTTATTGACTGGTCGAAGATAGATTTTCAGAATTATCTTCACGATTTTAGAAATAACAACACTGATTATGTTTTATTCATAAATATGAATGGATATTTATAAGAGAAAAGGACGAGACACAAAAACCCTGGAATACAGTAAATAAAAGTTATTAAATAAAAATGAAAAATAAATAATAATTAACAAAATAATTAATAAATAAAATCAAAATAACACTGGACATATAAAATAAAATAAATTAATTATTTATTAATTATTTTGTTATTTATTATTTATTTTTCACTTTTATTTAATAAATATTATTTATTCATAAATATCTTGTACACAAAAGATTCACAGAAGTAAATATCTCATACATAAAACATTTATAGAATTAAATTTCTCATACATAAAACATTACAATCATACATTACAGAAATTATACAGAAGTATATACATATTACAAAAGTTATACAAAAAAATGTTGAAATGTATACCATATATTAGGACAGAGGAAAAATTACATTTATGAATTCCATAATTAAAAAAATTAATTTAATAATGTCACAGCTAGGAACATATCCTTGGATTTTCTCAAAGAGTTTCTGAAAACTATCCATATGAAATAAGAGATGAATAATTCATCTCTTTTTAGAAACTCTTTGAGAAGAGCCAAGGATATGTTCCTAGCTGTTACATTATTAAATTTATTTTTTTATTATATGTCTTATTCATGAACACAAAATGAAAGCAGCAATTCAGACCTAAAAAATAAATAGAAGTTATGAAAAATGAAAAAAATTATATAAGTCAGAAACTGATTATACTTTTTGTAGCACAAACGTTAGCTGCTACAAGATCCCCAGTGACATAAGACAAAGTGGAACTCCGTAATCAATTCCCATTTACCTGTGGACATTATATAAGGTTGGTTTGGTGAGAAGTATCTAACTACAGCATCAGATGATGATTGAGCCCTGAAGATGATGTTACGTATGAAGTTTCGCAACCCTTATAGAAGATAAATTTAAATTAAAACATTATATTGTATTGTCACCTATTTTTTGGAAAGTATATATAGGAGTAGAAGTTATGTGTCCCAAGCTGCCAAGTATCTGAAAAAGTGAAAAATCTAGCCATTTTATATGTCTCCATGTTGTTCTACTATAAGTGGAAAATGGAAATAAGCAAAAATAAGTATGAGTAGCAAACACTGATGAAAGGAAAACAAGAGATGGAGATGATAATAAAAAAATACCAGGAAATTCGGGAGTTACCTCATATTGCAAATGCAAAAAAATTTAAAGTAATGCATTTTTCATAGTAAAGTTTAAATTAAATTAGGATCAGGATAAATTATTATACTTCTATAAATTTTATTTTTAACATAAGCTAAAAATATAAATTTTACATACCGTAAATGCCCGATTATAAGTCGCCCCCGAATATAAGTCGCACCCCCAAATTTAAGGTAAATTTCGGTACAAAATTTTTTTCCCCTTAAAATTCAAGCCATGACATCATAATCGATAATGCTAATTACATCACTGAAAAATCAAAACAAACACACTAAATGCAATGTTGAAACTAGTTTATTTACATAAAAAACAAAAAAGCTATCAAACTCATTCAAAACTTTCATTCTCACTCTCCCCAAAGTAGACGTTCATACTTACCAACGAAATCTGGAGAAAAATCGGACAGCGTTTTGGATCAGCGTTTAAGAAGTGAATAGCTTGGAGTAATTGACCTGGTTTGTGTTAAACTTTGACAATCGACAATCGAACAGTGGAGTGAACATGTGTTCAGATGGGACGAAAGCAACGCTTTCATTAGGCTCTTCAATCCAGAGTATAACGCCAAAGGAAATACACTGAAATAGGCAATAGGTAATTGAAAAATGAAGTTCCATGCTAAATATCTACATAAAGTTATCTTTTTTTTAGAATTTAAGATAATAATTTCTTATTACACTGTAACCTTATATTTTGAATATGATGAGGTTTTTATCCAAATTTTCCTGGAATTTACTTCATTAAATCACTGCTTAACAAATTTAAATATAAAAAAGATTTACCAGATTTCATCACAGTGTATTTTCTAAATTATTACATATACAGAAATAATTGACACATGGAAAGAAGTGTACAAGCTCTATGAATAGACCGATCTCAACTACTGCCCACAGAATATTCGTGGATTGTGTGCCCTTCTTTCCATGTATCAATATTTTTATGTATAAAAATTTGGAAAATAAAATGTTCTGAAATCTGATGAGTCATTTATAATAGCCCTATATTTCTAAAATGATTTTCAGTTATTAAAATTATGAACTTTAAAACAGTTTCTGTCTTTTGCAGACAAATTGGCAAATCACACTTTCCACACACCCAGAAAGTTCGAAACCTACAGATGCCACACACCCTTCTATTTTCTATGTGTTCTGGATAATGAGGATCTTTTACCTTCTCGGATAATTGTGATTTACGTTTTGCATCGAGGCTGAATCCCATAAGTTGACAAGTTAATTCTTTTCTGAAGTCTTTTTGGCCACAGCTTTTTTTACTATGCAACCCTTCTATTTCAGGATATGCTTTTCTAAGGGCGCAGAATATTATATAAGAATTCACAACGGCTATATCGATGGTATGAAAGAACAAAGTCTTCCACCAGCATAAACATTTGTGCAGCACATTGTAGCTGTTAGTCAGATGGTCTGAAAGATCTACTCCACCCATGTACTTATTATATTCTTCCACAGCAAAAGGTCTAGGTAGCTCAATTCGGGTCTTTTTTCCATCTATTTTTTGATACCTTTTGGCAATGACATAGTCGTTAGCTTTGTGCATTGTCGACACCAGGGTAACAACCTTGGTATCATTCCACTGCTGGTAGAGAATGTTGTTTTCTGATCTCAACCATCTTACTACCCCTCTTTCAGCGCTTTTACCCCATATCTGACCATTACGTAAGGCAGAAGGAAATTGTTGCCTGGTCTCTCTGCAAGTGCCACAGCATAATATCCCTAAATTCCGTAAATCATTTAACAATACAGGGGATGTATAATAATTATCTAGGTATAACCTATAACCCTGCTGCTGTAATTTTTTTGTCAAGGACATAACATCATAGCCAAGTCCCTGGGAACTAAATTTTTCAGCAGCTCCTTTATACACAGAGAATTTCCCAGTATATCCTGTTATGGAATCTGCCAACACCCACACCTTATAACCAAAACGGACTGGCTTAACTTTCATAAACTGTCTCATCCCAGATGTTGTCGAATAAGATTTTACCATCCGTTCATCAACAGCAGTATGGTTATAAGGCTGGTAAAATTTCTCACAATTAGCACATATTTTCTCCAAATGAGGTCTTATTTTCTTAAGCCGATCATTAGGAACCTCATTTGCAGGATCAACTACGTGCAGAAATAACATTAACCCCTTGAATCTATCACATGCCATAGTTTCTCGGATTATAATACGTTCCCAAAACCAATCGGTACTCCAATAAGTATCGAAATCAGGCTGTTTAATAATACCCATATAGATGATTATGCCAATCATCTTAAAAATCTCTTCAGCTGAGGCCATATCCCATGCCCCATCACGGTTGGCATAACTTTGTTTATCAAAAATATGCATCCATGCATATGAATTTGTGTGATTAACAATGTCGCACATTATTGTGTAATCAAAAAACCACTTAAATATGGCAAGGGGCGTGATAGATTGCTAGAAGTCCCTGGTAAAAAGATGCCCTGGATGAAACCCAGCACGGCGCGAAGGGTTAAAACCATGGTCCGTCATATTAGGACCATCACAATCTTGAACATCATATCCATAATGGACATTGTTGTCTTTTGTTCCATCTAGGCACCCTTCTTCTGTTGTCTTGGTGCTCTAAAAGAGAATAATATATTCCAATTTAGAATATAATAAAGAATATGTGGCAATTTTAAGAATACTTCTTGGGATTGCTGCATTCCCTGAAAACTTAAAGTATGTTTGCCATAAAAGATAATCATATGTTTGCGAAGAAAAAAAATGCAAACCGCGAAGTCCTTATTGAACTTGGCCCAGGTGTTGGATCACCAAGGTTGTGGAATTCTGCTGGATCATCTGGAGTTAAATGAATTGGCCGTAGTCTCTTCCTCTGTTGTCTTGGTACTCTAGCGGAGAATAATGTTATTCAGAATAATAACAAATATTTTTTTGCCGTTTTTAAGAAGATATTTTCGGATTGCTGCTTTGTTCATAAAAAAAATTTCCAAAAATTTTAATTATATTGACATTGCCATAAACGATAGCAATAGTGTCAAAGTAGAAGCAAAGAAAATGCAAACCGCAAGGTCTCTGTATGATCATCAAGGTCTTGGGGATCCGGTTGATTATCAGGAATGAAATCTTCAATGATTTCAACACCTTCAACCCATTCCTCATCAGAATCACCCAAACTTTCATGGAAATCACTCATGACTTCGCTCGATCTTAGCTGATCACTGTCTAGTGCCATTGCCTGCACTATCTCTTCAACAGTTAAAAATCTCTGCATTTTCTAAAATCATGACAATTTAAAGTTATACACCATGAGAAAAATCTCTGAATAAAATTGATAAACTTCAAAAGTTATAAGTCATACGCCGTGTCTTTATGTTATTGAAATATAAATACAAAAGGAAAATTTAGAATTTACAATAGTATTGACATACTTAAAAACTGAGTTTTAGAAGCCCTAAAATATATACTCTATTTTATTTAGATGTATAGACCTACACAACAAAAAAAAAAGATTTTGGAATGAAAACATTGGAAACATTTATTTAGCCAAAAGATTGTCACTTTTTATAATATATTTTATGACATAGCTAAACTTTTCACACAGAAAAAGAAAAACCCTGGATGAAATCAATAAATTTCTAAAGTTGTAAGTCATATGCCGTGTCTTTATGTTATTGAAGTAGAAATACAATAAGAATATTTAAAATTTACAATAGTATTGACATACCTAAAAACTGTGTTTTAGAAGCCCCAAAATATATACTCTAATTTATTTAGATGTATAGACCTATACAGGAAAAAAAAAAGAATTTGGAATGAAAACACTGGAAACATTTATTTAGCCAAAAGATTGTCACTTTTTATAATGTACTAGAAGAGGTACCCGGCGTTGCCCGGGATTATTACGCTTGGGATGTAAACAGAACAATCTCAAAAATTAAAATAAATTTTGCAATATCTTAAAAATAAACCCATGAAAATGCTTAGAATTAATACAGTAAAAATTCTTAATGAAAATTCGAAAAAAAGGCACACAATGGCTGGACCTCTCCAATAATTTCTTACTCACGTAATCTTACCTCAGATGTATACTTAGTGTTGTTGCAATTTCCATTCTTCTCTCGATGTGTTGAAGCAAAACTTGGCCATTCATCACTTTGTGCAGTCTAGCGCTCGCCGATTCTTCTATTTACTTGCTTCCCATTTGCTCATTACATCACGGAGCTAACTGTCGTCTTTCCACTCTTTCTCAAT
>JAHWFO010015822.1:44700-61319 GCA_023313115.1 Rhysida immarginata | reverse complement strand
CAGCATTTATATTCTTCGTAGTAACTTCCATAGCAAAAAAGAGAGAGGGCAATTCGAGTCTTTTCTTATTTGGAAATTTAATTTCCTCACCCCTAATGGCATTAACCTTAGCAAAGGCACCATTCCCTCATTACCTTTCCCATGTCCCCTTTCAACTTCAGCTATTCCTTAATTTGTCGCAAGCCCTATGGGGCCTTTTCTTCTTTCTTTATCTTATCTTTTATTTATTCTTTTCAATGTTCTTCAAAGTCCTTTCATATTTTTTTACTTTTGATCCGTTGCTCTTACATGTGGGACTATTTTACAGGGTGACTAGCAACCGGGAATGGTCAGGGAATTTTTATTTTTTAAACCGAGTACAGTCAGGGAATCATAAAATCGATAATTTTGAACAATGTCAATAATATTCTTTCATGACAGCCCCCTTTTTTGTCTACTAATAATCAGGAATAATTTTACGTAATCTTTTTGCTAGGCACCCTATCATTCCTAAACGTTTTTATAATTTCACTTTCATATGTTTCATCTTATTACATTTTTCTCACCGCCCCCTTATTATTTCCTATTTGCCCTATCCCAACAGTTCGTCTAATTAATCTCATTTGTTCTCTTCTTGTTTGTCAGCCAATAACGCCTTACTATTCCCCATGCAAACTATATATAAACCCGTCCGTTAGTACTACTTTCATAACTTCAGGATAATTCTCTAATATTCTATTTGCTTTTAGAGAATTATCCTTTTTTGCTTTGATAAAGGATAGGCTCTATCCGAAACGTCAGCTCTTTATTTGATTCTTTAGTTTTATTTTGATTTTACTTATATATTTATTATTTTGTTATTTGTTAATTATTATTTTATTTTTCAGTTGTATTTATTCTCTATTTGATAGATATAAGATTTTGACAGTTTATCAACTCCATGAAATTTGTCTACTTTGTTTTACCCATAAAACCTTAAATGTTATTATAGGTGATAATTTAATAGCTAATATTAAATATTGTTCTGACGTTCATGATTATAATACTTGATATTAAACTAATATTTATTTACCCTTCTTGTCCCGTACTTATTTAGAACGTAGTGTTTCATATCGTGCTTTGAAGCTATGGGGCTCAATCTCCGATAAAATTAAAGATTTTAAAAGTATTCTTTATTCTATTTCAACCTAAAACAATTTTATCTTACTAATTTAGTTTAATTTTTAAATTTTTAATTTTCAACAAAGTTGACACTCCCCTCCCTCCAGGTCTGATCTGACGGGCCATTCTTGGCCTTACTTGGCCCGGTAGGTTTAAAGAGTCATGCAATTAAATAAAAAAAAAAGTGAATTACTTCGCGGGGGGAATTCATTGGGCGAAAAATTAGCCCCCTTCCCCCATTTGTGAGGGGGGGGGGGAACTGTGAAATCTTAAAAAGGAACCCCTATTATTATTGGCATTTTCAGATTGTACACAGCATTCGATAATGTTTTATTCATAATGTTCTTTCAATTGATTCAACCATTTAGGAGATAGAGCTACTCAAAATGTGGAACTTTTAAAGTTTTGAAACAAATTTTATCAATGAAGACCAAGAGATAGAGGATGCATCGTGCTATTTTATCGATAACAGCTATCGTCAAAATGGTTCGTGCATGGAATCATATTTATCAATTGCTGAAAACAGTAATTACTAATGCACATCTCCACAGATTTCTGATGGTGAAGGACTTTTTGCAAACTGAGGATATGCAACGAATCCAGTGGCCAGCAGGATCTCCATATAAGAAACTCGATTGAGCATGCATAAGAGAGAATGTGCATAATAACCTTTTAGTTACTCTTATTTTATCATTTCAAGTTTTACTATCTCTAGCATTCCTTATTATCTCTTACCAATTAAAATTGTTAGGTACCATTTGTGCATGTGCAATTGAACCGATTTCCAACTCACAATCAAAATGACACGATTGTGATTGATTCGTGTCATGAACTATATTAATTGACCGATAAAATCAGATTTTGAAAATCTTTCATAGCCTTGGAGGAATTAGAGTTATGGACCGACAGCCAGATAGACAAACAGACAGACATTTTTCCCACACTGATACCATTAAGCACCTTTCAGTACTTAATAAGCCATTAAGGAATGACATAATCAAGTACCTAAAGGCTAAATTAAATCATTCATGGAACCATATTTTTCAACTGCTATATGTTCACATTGAAAGATTCTAATTGATCATAACACCATTAAACCAAGTACAGTCATCAACAGGAAATAATCCACACTTGAATTTTACTCTAAGTTTTACTGTTTCAATATTTACTCTAAATGTAATATTAAATTATTAAAAATAACTTAACATTATTAAGATTATTAAATTGAAATAATTAAAATTAAAAAAGCTATTAAAAAAACACATTAGCATGAAATATAATATTAAGTATTAAACATGTGTGGATTATTTCCTGTTGATGACTGTACCATTGAACCAATTTGAATTATCTTTAATTTTACGTTGAAAAAATATCATTCTAGCACAGTTTTGCTTTAATATGGACCGTTTCCCTTCTGCTTCCATTTCCTGCTCTCTGATTGATGCGATCAGGTCACAGGACCGTAATTTTAGAATATCACGGTGCAATTTGTGACGTCACTTCTGGTCACATTACTGGAAGTAATGATTTCCAAGATGGAGTCGTTTAACTTCCTGTTTTGGTTTCGTTTTTGTCACGTGACCAGATGTCAAACAGATTGGCAAAAGAAAATTAATTTTTGTTTTTTGATATAAAATAACATATTTTTTCTTAGTTTTTTTTAAAAAAAACAGTTTCATTAAATATGAAAAAACTAAATTTTGTGGAAAAACTATATTCTTTACAAGGACTTTATCCCATTTACCTCTTCACTTGTTTTATCATTTTCATTTGCACACTTGGTGATAACAAAAATATTCCATGAAATAAATAATACCACATTGGTTTTTCAGTTCTTTATTAGGAGCTTTAGCATAAAAGCTACTTATAAGAATTCGCCCTTGGTCTGTATGTTTATCCAGCCACCCGTCCGCCGTTTGCACGATAACTTGAAAACGGATTAACTTTATCAAATTCTTTTTTTAGGAATATGACCATCAAAGTCTTAGCCCGGCCGTGTCAACTTTTCATAATTTCTCGTGGACCCCTTCAAGTCGAATTCACATGCTAAACAGTGAATGTAAAGAATACAAAGATAATAGTATGTCATATAACATTCAATTTGTCAAGAAGGAATATATTGTTACTTTCTGTTTATCTTTTAAGCATTACTGACATTGCTTTGTCGACGCACGATTGCTCAAGTGCACATAATCTACACTATATGATCAAAAATATCCGGACACCCCTCACAGATCATCGATTGGCCCAATGTCACATGATAATGACTTGCACATCATTTAAATAGCTTCCCACACCTTCAGACACAACTCTGCTTGGACATTGGCAAGAATGGGTCGTTCGGCAGAGCTCAGTGAGTTCCAACGTGGAACCATCGTTGGATGTCACCTATGCGGCAAGTCCGTGCGTGACATTTCCAGCCTTCTTCAGATACCCAAGTCAACAGTAGGCGATGTCATTATGAAATGGAAGACCCGGGGATCAAAAACAGTTCAACAACGAACAGGTAGACCCAAGAAACTAACGGACAGAGACCGTCGAGCGCTTCGTCGTGTCACCCGCAGCAACCGGAAGTCCTCGGCGGAAAAAACTGCCACAGAGTTTCGAAACGCCTCTGCAAATGATGCCAGTACCATGACAATTCGTCGGGAACTGCACACGATGGGATTCCATGGCCGTGCTGCTGCCCATAAGCCCCACATCAGCAGGGTCAACGCCAAGCGACGTCTGGAGTGGTGCAAAGCCCATAGAAACTGGACAATGGACCAATGGAAACGTGTAATGTGGACAAACGAATCTCGCTACACACTCTGGCAATCCGATGGACGAGTTTGGGTTTGGCGCATACCTGGAGAACGCTTCTTACCTGAGTGCACAGAGCCCACAGTCAAGTTCGGAGGAGGAGGAGTCATGGTGTGGGGCTCATTTTCATGGTACGGACTGGGCCAGCTCGTTCCTGTACAAGGAATCATGAACTCCGACCGTTATCTGAATGTTTTCGACAACTGTGCACTTCCAACGTTGTGGCAATTTTTCGGAAACGGGCCATTTCTCTACCAATACGACAGTGCTCCGTGCCACAAAGCGAGGCGTGTACAGCAGTGGTTTGCAGACTCAGGGGTCGAAGAAATGGGTTGGCCGGCACAAAGTCCCGACCTCAATCCTATAGAGAGTCTGTGGGATGAATTGGAAAGACGCTTGCGGGCCAGATCACATCGGCCAACTTCTGTACCTGAACTGATTCTCGCTCTTCGGGAGGAATGGAGGAACATTCCGGAAAGTACCTACCAACATTTGGTGGAAAGTCTTCCCCGAAGGGTGGAAGCTGTGATTCGGCCAAAGGGATGTGCAACGCCCTATTGATTTCCATGAAATCGTGGCTAGAGCGCAAATGTGCATGTGTCCGGATATTTGTGATCATATAGTGTATATTATTAAGTAGCGGAAGAATGGAGCATATTGGTTTTATAATGTCAGTCCATCCTCTTCATAATTTCTACATTTTTTGAGATAGAAGGCTGAAATTCGGATTTTTGTTTGCTATGGGCATGTCCATCTGCACTATTTAGTTTGGTTTTGATTGGTACACTTGGGTCAGAATTACGGGGGTGGGATTCAGAGAGGGCAACATATCTATGTGCTATTTAGGTCCTGGCGTGAAATTCAGTATCCAGATTCCTCTAGGCAAGATCTTCATTACTATTAAGTTGAGGCCCAATTGTTCCAATGGGATCGGGGGTGGCAGTCACTTGGTCCTTAGAACTTTGGCAATAAATGACATGTGATATATCATACGTTCGAAAATGATGAGAAAGGAAAGAAGATACGAGGTTTTTTTACATTTCCTACGTACTACGTTCGAGAAAATCAATTTTTTTATTAAAAAGCTTGGGAAGAAGTAAAAAGTGCAGATAAAAATAGATTACTGTAAGATCTGCTGTTTGCCTTACATGCTGGGAGGGGGGGGGGGTAATTTCTTTTTAATAAATGTATAAATGTATTTCTGATTCACTGCGAAAGCTCCTTCTTGGGATGTTTACAAGATTTTATTACTGCCTTTTTTTGTCAGGAATTATATTTTTTACAAAAAGACAGATAAATCAAATAATGGAAGAAAAAAGAAACAAGGGATAAAAAATCATTTTCAAACAACACTTTTCCTGGAAAATTTCTTTTGATTCATGAATTGTCACTGACTCAACATATGTGTACAAAATTTCAGCAAGATCGGATTATTGGAACGGGGTTGAAATATTGATTACAAGATTTCATTTACCAAACAAGAGCCAAAGATGGTGAAAGTTATATAAGCGTTGTAAAAAGAAGTTTGTTTATTTTCTTTACAAAGGAGATTGTTGGTACAAATAATAATGGCTGGTAAAAGGAAAAAATGTTTGTTTGTCTGTAGCAGATTCGATCCCACTCTTGATGATGGAAATAAATATTATAGAGAAAAGTGAACAGGATATTTTCCAATGTGCCACAACAACCAACTATTTTCATATTTTTAACTTATAAAAAGAATTCATAGTTACATGGTAATATTTGAAAATGCTATTAAAGATTTATAACAATATTGTTATATATAAAATTTAATTTATGCATGGAAACGATGGTTATAATTAAAGTGACACCATTCTAGCAGCTGTTCTGGTTATCAGATTTTTACAAAACTGGATATATATGTTATACAGACCATGGGAAAGAGAATTTTGCAATAAAAAAATTAGTTCATATTTTGACCGCTACGTCAAAATATGGTGCTGGTCATGTAAGAAACTATCTGAGAATTATTACTCAATCAGAGACGTTATTCAAATAAGATGTAAAATTAGAAAAGCTTTAAAAGAAATTAATGTAAAGTCATTCTTCACGATGGCTTTTGCTAAAAACAAGCGAGCATTATTGGTGAAGTTGTTTTACCAGAACTGCAATAATGCTTCTGCTGCATTAAGAGAATATCGACGTTTAAAAACTTGCAAAATGGGCCTATGTCCATTAATGGTTTAAAAAAGATGATTAAGTAATTTCAAGAAACTGGTGAGTTGGGTGTGCTGCCAAGGAGAGAACGAAAACGAATTGCAAATGAGGATGTGGAAGACGTTGCTGCTGCTGTAGGGGATAGAGCTTCAAGTTCCCAACATTCTTCAGCAGGTGCTGAGCCATATCACATGATTTGTCTATTCCGTGCTCTACTGTACAAAAAGTTTTGAGTTCCATTTTAAAGTGGTATCCATAGAAGCTCCAGGTGGTTCAAAACTTGCTTCATGAAGATCCGGAAAATCGCTTACCAGTTTCTGGATAGAAGAGCCGTTGATAATGCACGGAACATTTTGTGGTCAGATGAAGCGCAGTTCACACTAGATGAAGCAGAGAATGCCCAAAACTGTCGCCTTCGGGATACTGAAAATCCAACGGTTGTGCATAAAAAGCTTTTGCACTCTGATTTTTTGACTGTATGGTGCAATTTCAATTCACATTCCATTCTTGGCCCTTTTGTTTTTTGAAGAGAACACTCCTCAAGGCACTGAAAGATGTTCAATCACAGGTGCTCGTTACTGCAAACTTTTGCAGCAGAAAGTCATTCCTGCTTTACAAGAAGGACAATGTTTAGACACGTCTTTATGCAAGATGGTGCAACACCCCACATTGCACAACAAGTGAAGGAATTACCTCATGCTCATTTTGGAGATAATCGGGTGATTTTGAGAACTATTTCAATTGCATGGCCTTCTCGTTCACCGGAATTAAACCCTTGTGGTTTCTGGTTGTTGGGATATTTGAAAGAAAATGTCTCTAGAGGAAGAATACAGACTGTCCCTGAATTGAAAGCAAGCATAACACGCCATATCACTGCGATTCTTCAGTAAAAACTTCGCTCTACTGTGGAACATGCAATAATGCGCTTTGAACATGTCATTGACACACTTGGAATGCACATTGAACAAATGCTCTGATTTTATAAATTTCTCTGTTTCTAACTTGTTTTTATTATCTTCATGCGCCATATTTTGATATAGCAGTCAAAATGTGAACTAATTTTTTTTATTGCAAAATTCTCTTCTCCGTGATCTATATAACATACAACTAAGTTTCGTCAAAATCTGATTACCAGAACGGCCGCTAGAAGGGTCTAAATAGTGTCACTTTAATTATAACCACCCTGTATTTGATATGAATATTTCAGTTTTTTTAATAAATTTTTGATAAAGATAATGATTTTAATACAAAATTTGGGTGTTTAGGATTAACTTTTACTTGTTTGTCGTTGTATTTATTTTTGTATTAATCATTTTTAAATAAATTTTTCAGTTTTGAATTTCATTTTTGCGTTTTCTTATTTATCTTAACTAGCTGTTGCCCGCGACTTCATCTGCGTGGATATGTAAAAATTTTAAACCGGAACACAGTTAAAAAAAAGTTGGAAAGCATAGATATTTTTATATGTATAGGTACTTGAATATAATCTTTGTATAATAGAATACCGTAAATACAGTATTAAGCGCCCGGGCGCTTATTTGCAAAAATTCAGCGGACCCCCAGGCGCCTAATGCAGGCGGGCCGGTATTACAGGTCGGGCTTTTATAAAATTCTGCACATCTGTGATGGATACTATTATGCAAAATTCTCGCCCTTCTCCTTCATTCTTTCTAGTGTCCTGCTGTGCTTTTCATCCCCGTTAGGATCAATGCTAAACTGTTTAGCTGTAGTTTCTGTAGAATGGTTTTCAACCTACTTTACTGTTGCGAGATTAAAACTGATGCTATAACTGTGAAGTTTTCATTTTTCATAAGGTATGGTGCCTGACTAAATCCAAAAAAATTAGCAAGAAATTAGAAGACAATCATGCTGGTAACTACTTTCTGGTTTAGCAGTGGTATTTGGGAGAGCAAACATTCCCGTGAGAAAGCAGCAAGAGAAGAAAAATACACGAAATGAATTAAAATAAGCGCCCGGGCGGTTATTGAAGGTCCGGCGCTTATTTGCAAAAATTCAGCGGACCTCCAGGCGCTTAATGCAGTAGGGCCGGTATTCCAGGTCCGGCGCTAAATATAGTATTTATGGTACAATACAAGCATTCTTTACTAACACCAAGGAACACATTGAAAGAACATTAAACAGAATAGAAGAGGTAAGCCAACACATTTATATCACTTAAAATATAGCTTAATTTGCCATTTATTTAAAGGATTTCATTATAAACAATGTTTTCAGTTTTCCCATCGAAGCTGCTATGAACAGATTATCTGCGCTAGTAACCCGAGAGGGCTACGTATAACTGTCCTTGAGAGAAGCAGCTGGTTCTGAGACCGAGGCCAGTGGCCTGTAGTATAGGTCATAGCATAACAGATGCTGGCTGGGAATTGCATGCGTTTAAATTGAAAGTGAAGTTATTAGGAGTGAGGGGTATATGGGATATGAAAACTATCTCACCAGCACCAATGCCTATTCGGATATCCGCTTCAATCATATAATTTTGTAGTGATACTACTTTAAGCCGAGTTCCATTACACAACTTCGGAGGGGTTATGTTTTGAAGAGGCATCATCCCCACGCCGACTTTCAGGGCGATGTTATGTGCGGGGAGACTGGGTGCACTAAGGGAGTTAAGAAACTCTACCGGATAAGTGATGGCATCCGTTTGATCCAAGACCATGTTTGAAGAGTTATATACCATCGCGTTCCCTTCAGTGTTTAGCAAAATGCTGCGGTTTATTGCGGTCGTTTGTTCATTTTCAGGCTCTTTCACACTACCAGAAGTTTTCTTAGTTTCTTATTTGGGTAAATTTTCCATAGATGGAATCTTCTCTGGTAGTGTCACCAGACCATTTAATAGTAATATGCTTGAAAATTCTCCATGCAGGCGCAGTATTCGACGTCTGTGTGAGCTTCAAATAAATGAATGCACCGGCGAGTATGGTACTATCCACCTTTTATCTACCATAAAAGATTGGCTGTCTATATTTATGTCAGCTAGGAATTCACCTTTTTGAGGCATGGGGCGTGGATGTGTACCCGTTTTCACCAGTCACAGTTTCGCTGACGAAATTTTTAGAAAACCTCTTTGTGGAATGACCCTCCTGCATCCAAGATGAACATGAATTAAATAAGCCACAGGGTCCGTGAATCGTGTTTTTTTGTGTAGAATGGGATAGCTTTCAAGGTTTGTAATTTCTGCGGTAGTGAGTCAATTAATTTTGATCAGCCTAATCTTCTCTTCGATCCATAAAATATTATGCTCATTGTTGTAAACCATATTTCTGCCATGAATATGTTTTCACCTAACATTTACCTGATCTTAATAATTGACTACAAAAACCAATTAAGTGATAAAATATGACTCTGTTCTTTAAATGTGGGCATAAATGCACCTTCAGTGATCTGGTTTGTTCCAAAAAATGTCACTTGAAAAGCGCTATTATAAACCCGCATGTAATTTAAAAACTGTTTCGATTCTGGATGTCCTAAATAGCTCCAGAAGTTCTTGCATTCTTTCTAACTGAACTTTCCCTGAAGAATAGCACTTTCCCTTAAGTTCTCTTTTCCAATTAAAGGCATGACAATATGTGCACATTTCGTCAATAGGGCCTAGTTGGGAATAATCGGAATATTTAATTACTGAATTGTAATCAAATCTGCTATTTTCCTTTTTTAGCTACGGCAGATCTTCAGGTTCGTAAACCATCGACTCGTTAAACAACCTGTAAACGGCATGATGCAGCCGATCTTCCTTTAACTGTATTGTTCGGTTCTGGGTAGACTGTGTTTGCCGCACTTCCTGCAAACGGTTGTGTTCTTGTATCAAATGATTCACGACCACATCTTGCCTCTCATGGTGCCGACACTGGGCGGCAGAAAAATGAAACTCATGTTGTCTTCTGTCTCAAATAGGTACGAAAGTTCATAGCTGAAACGCTCAGCAGACATATGCCATTTCCATTCCTCATCAGTCTCAACAAATCGGTGATATTTTATGCCGCGTACAGTCAGAGATTAGAAGAAATTCACAATCTTCTTGGTTTACCACACTTCGGGCTTCAGCATGGCGAGACTGGTTGGCACTCAAATGACGTTAAAGTTCTTCACTACTCTTTTCAGACCGTGACGCAGCAATTCGGTTTCTAAAGGGCGATCCAAAAATTGCGCACATCGAAATTCGATTATCTATAAATAATGTAATAGTTAAAAAGTTTCTTTGGTTAGCATTAGCATCCTAACATTAGTCATGTTGATTACGTCTCTAGAGAGTTTCATGCCCGGATGGAGTTTCTAGAGATCGAGATGTTGCAACTCTAAAAGCTGATCAAATTCCAGTTTGCTTCCTGCAGGACGTCTCAATCGTGCTCGTTTAGATCGTGCAGAAACAGAAATAAGATTAATTTGCTTGCACGAAAGCATTTTTTTTAATGAAGTTTTTTTTGTAACTATTATTTTGCCTTTAAATTTTGTTATCAATATTTAAAATAATAAACCTTAATAAATGTATAAATGGTTGGACCGCAGATGGCTGAAAAAACTCATATGACCTCAAACTAACCAATCAACAACCTATTATCAGCTAGCACTGAGAAAGGTAATTGCCTTACTTTAGTAATTCAGATTTTAGTAATTACTGAAGAGTTGATTTTGCCCGCTCTATTGTGTGGGTTCGGCTACAGTCCTAACTTAACGATGTACTTTAACGATCGTACAACTTCACAGAACTGTCAGTTAAAGGTATGTTCAAAAAGACGTGGTACATGCGGATACATGCAGAAGCGGCAGTGCGGTAGCCAATCAGATTCATTCCGCGTCTGCCGGAATGAGATCGTTTGGAGTCAGCTTTTTCCTATGCAGTACATGCGGCGAGGTTTCCACGTGAATTCTTTCAGCCAATCAGTGGTAATCTTCTTGACAGCGCCAAGATGAAAGCATTGGAAAGAGTGTGAAGTGCTCTGACGCTGAAATAAAGCTAAAAAAAAGTATATCTTCATCTACATCCAATGAAATAATATTTATCAAAAATATTCCGAAATATTCCAATAAAATATGTTCATAAAACAATAAACACGTTCATCATAAAAATCGGCCAGTAATGGAGACCAAATGTGTACATTTAACAGGAAGTACTTGTTCTGAGTACGCACTGCCCCTAGTGACAGTATTTTGAAACGTTATGCAGAAAGCTTGAATTCCTGCGTGTTAGTGAACAGGAAAGGGATTGATGCATCGCATCGCAGCTGCTTGCTTTTGCATGGACTGCATCTTTGTGAACCGACCTTAATGCTATGTATTTGTTGCTGAACTCATAATGCATTGTTACATAGTAGTTTGTTTTGTGAACTAAAGCTTACCTTGAGGGCATGTCAGCTTTTATTCAACTACCAACTTAAGAGAGTTTAGCCTAGAACTCGGCTTCTAGATGACTTACTACGATAAAACATACACCCTTTTAAAATTACACCTAAAACAATGCCACTATGAAAACTCCGTCAATCTTCGTGTAGAAGATTTTGCGTGATGAGGTAACAAACAAACAGTCAGACAGATAAAAATTGAAGGTGTCAGTGCGACAGTGGTCTAACCCTCTCCGAGTCGAAAATTTAAATGCTGATGGCATGTGTTGCTTTTGATGGGAACTATCATCCTATGAAGTAAAAAGAAATCAATTAACATCATAAAGTTTGATTTGAAGGCTCTATTGCTTTCTCTTCTATAATTGAAAAATAAACAATTGAAAAACTTTAAGTTCCTTTTCCTCTATTTTATATAAAAGTGACTTAGACCACTGTAACGCTGAGCCCCTCAGTTCTAAAAATGATTGTTTTGGCTTCTGGTAGTGTTAGTAAAACCTGTCGCATGAGATTTTCTTAAATAAATTTTAAAGACCAGATCGGTTAAATTTTTATTATAAGTATAGATATCCATATTTGTATGTTGTCACTGTTTTGGTTTTCTATGAATCATTCATATTTGTCTTTTTTTAAGTTTGTAATGACAGTAAGGAAGTGTACTGAATCAATCATCTAAAATATATCGCTTATTATCATATACGCTCGAGCATATTTTATTGAGTTTGACTCTGTGAAATGTATGTTTAAAACTCTTCATAATGTGATGTTTTCCTTATTTTTCAAAGTAAGCAAATAATCTTTATGAATAAAAATGTTTTTAAAAATTTTTTTTTTACTTCTTTCCTAACTTTTTTAATCTTTGTTCCATAAGATATGGAATACATTTTACTTTTTAAACCAACCAAATCATTGATTGGTATTCCAGCCATTTCATCTTTAAATTTTCCATTAATTTTTTATTTTCATTTGAAGAAAGGTGTTTTTCTGGTAATTTCTTTTGTCAAATAAAAATAATCTGTCTTAATGTTTTTTTTTAAGTACCGAAACATGCTTAATGCTCTCAGTGTGGGGAAAAGTGTATGCATAAATGTTATCACTTTTAATGAACTAAGCTAGCGGGTCAGTGTCCGCGAATAATAAGTGACTGTTTGTTGATAGGTTTTTAGCATGTGTTCATAATGAAATTTATGCATAATTTCCTTAGATAAATCCAATTTAGAAAAGCCAATGTACATTCACTCAAAAACAGTTATGGCCACCTATCTAATTACGTGCTGGGTACCCCTCTGGCCCTTATAACGGCAGCGACCCATCATGGAAGAGAGTCAACCACTCCCCGGAACATGTCCACAGGCACTGCAAGCCATGCCACCTCCATTGCACTTCATAACGATGCTGCATTTACCAGTTGTGTTGGTGGCGACCTGACCGATTGTTCGATGACGTCCCAAAAATATTCAATGGGATTCCAATCTGGGGAATGTGGAGACCATATCATTGTCGTGAAGTTGGTAACATGTTCCTTCTGCTACTGCCCTGTTACAAGGGCCGTGTGTGAAGGTGCATTATCTTGCTGGAAGATGCCATTGTCTGCGGGGTAAAAACAGTTCATGATAGAGTATAGGTGGTCCCCAAGCAGATCAACGTGGGAAGTAGCATGCAGAGTGGATGTCAGATGTAACAATAGACCTATTGCATGCCAAAAGAAACACGATACAGCTGAAACCATTACTCATTGGACCAGGCAACCCTTCGCCAGTCCTGAATGGTCCAATGTCAATGTTGGTTGGCCTAGACTAGGCATTGCCGACTATGTGCAGCTGTCAAGAGTTGCACATCGTAGCCTCCTGCTCCCAGAGCCTGCAGCTGCCAATGTTCACGGATTGTCATCACGGACACGGTTATGGGACGACCCTAGTTGTACCGCATGGTGATTTGGCCTGCTGTCGCCCTTTGATCAGCAGTTGCAAGCCGGGTGAACCTGCGAACTCCCTTGACGTCAATGAGGCGTGGGTAGCCTGTCTGCTATCCGAAATAGGTTCTAACCCCTCGTTGGGTGTATTCTCGATAGACCTTTGCAACGGTTGTGCGGGAAAATTGCAGGGTGTTGGCTATATCTGATATTGAGGCACCCATCCGTCTGAAACCAACAATCATCCTCGATTCAAATGCGGATAACTCTCAGCATGCTGTCATTTCTGCTGCTGGTTTTGCTTGCATGATATCAAGGAGTCTTGTGCACCTGAATTCCGAAAATGGAAGCAGCGGGATCTGTCTCATTACGGACAGGGAACCTGATTGGAGGGGTGTGCCATGAGTTTTGCTGAGTGAGTGAGTGAGTGAGTGAATAAGTCAGAGCTGGCACTGTAGATACATTTCCAAAGATTCCTCCTTCTTTGAGTTCAACAAATTTTTGACTTTAATTTTTGAGTTCAACATCAGAAAATTGTTTCTAAGACTCTGCAGAGTAGTTCAAAAGACTTTTCAGATTCAATTACAGATTTTTTTCATTGTCGAAATTATAAAGAACTACTTTGGAGAGATCATTATTCTCCAACACAATAGTTTCTTCAGAAAAATTTTTGGAAAAATATATTTCTCACGAAGCATTATCCCATTCCCCAGGTAAATCAATCGGTTCACTCTACTTTTTGTTACAATTTTGCAGAATGTTTGTTGGAAAAAAAAGCGTGAGGAGTATTGGATGATAAAGTTAGATAAAATTCTTCCATAATTTTCTTTTTCTTCTTTACACTTTGTGTTGATTAGACACCCAAGAGGCAGACAACTTTACCAATGCACACGATATTCAATTGAATCAGCTCTTTTCATACTCGTATTAAGTATGCGTTCTACTTTATATAGCCTGTGACGTTGCCTCGCTATTTTTCGTAATTCTGGTAAATAAAAACTTCCGTTTATCAGATATTTATGGTAATCAATAACAGTATATGTAGGAATTTGTTGTTGAGACTTAATCCCTTGTGTGAATTCTTCTTCTGTTCATTGAAGAGTAAACCCATGAGAGTGGATGTCACGTCCTTGTGTCACAGTGTCACTTCTATTAACCCTTCACCATAAAGATTATGGTGAACAATGTGTTGATCACGTTTGTCAACATCAATCGGTTTCATTTTTTTTTGAACGATGATAGCTATTCTGAAAGATTTGGTAAAATTTCTAAATATCTTTGAATGTTATCTGCGTGTAAATATCAATAAAATTTCTCTCAAAATATATAATTAAAGGGTTCTACATCTGATGCTTTGATATCATCGTTTTATGTGGAATAATATTACTCTCCGAATTTATTTAGACTTTTTTCATATATTCATTGTAAAATTCTGGACCCTTAACCGCACTAAGTGTTCAGGAAATCTCTTTTTTTTGCAAAAGTATTAAATATGGAGTGGATGTCTGGTATTACAGTTAATAATATTTTACATTGAATTCTTTTTTACATATACAGGGTGTTTATGAATTGAGTACAGATTTTTTGAGAGATGATAGAAGAGGTCCTTAGAAGTATTTTTTGTCATATGAACATGACGTCCCCGCAGCTCCATTTACTTATAATACTGCATTGAACAATCAAATGATAATGGGACGCAGTGTGCGTTGGTAGGCCTAGATTATTTTATTTTTAACAATTAACACAAGCAATCTACTGTAATAACTTTTAAAGTAAATGTTTGCAAAGAAATTTTGAGGTGCACGTGCTTCTTTGTTGAAAAGTCTTATAACAAACTTCGTCAAGGAGATTCCATGGTATCCAAACCCTTTGTAAAATACGATTAGTCCATATGTAAATGGCAGTCATTTCGAACAATTACTGTAAAAGTCATACAGTAGATTGCTTGTGTTAATTGTTAAAAATAAAATAATCTAAGCCTACCAACGCACACTGCATTCCGGTGTCATTTGATTGTTCAATGTAGTATTGTAAGTAAACAGAGCTGCGGGGACCCCATGTTCATATGTCAAGAAATACTTCTAAGGACCTCTTGTATCATCTCCCAAAAAATCTGTACTCAATTCAAAACGCCCTGTATATTCAATTTAGTTGTAAAAAGATGTTAAGGTTTCTTGTTGATATATGGATTGGTTGTGGCAATTTATATTTTACTTATTGTTGTCGCAAAATTTACTTTTTTATGGTTTGCGTGTGATTAATGTGGCAAATACGTTCTTTCCCTCACAGCTAATTTCCTCGACCACAGGAAGTTAAACCATTTAATTGTTGGCAAATTAGAAGGTTTTTTATTTTTTTGCTTACAGTTATTCGTCATTCACCTCTTGCTCCTCTTCCACCCTACACGCCTCCTGTGTGGCTATGGCACATGAGCATCCTCCCTGCCAGTGGAAGACCTTTTTGTTATGCTTAATTTTTCGCTAGCTTATCCTCCTTCTGAAGAAGTATCATTATTTTTCCATTTCATGCTCATTTTCACGCCGTGTTTACGTTAAACCTTTGGCATCTTCCTCAAATATTTTCTAACTTGATACGCTATGAAAGGATTGCTGATTATGTAATGCAGCGAGATGTTCCATCTTACGAATTACAAAGTGCATGTGTGCAGCAAAGACTTTTATTTGTCCCACTGAGCAAGTCAAAATGCGCCATGTTTCGCGCACGAGGTTCATATTTTTTAATCTCTTATTTCATCTTACATTCTCTTAACTTATTCTTTGTAAATAGATTTTTTTTTCCTGCCATTGCTACTACATTATGTGTATACCTATTAAATTTATAATTAACAAAATGTTATATGATCCAAGCCTCGTTCCATATTTTTAGTCCTCTGAACACTGGTAGCAGAGCATGGTTTTAGTTTATACTAGCAGAGGTACCCGGCGTTGCCCGGGATAATTACACTTGTAGGTAAAGAGAACAATTTCAAAAAAATAAATTATAACTCCCAATTGGTTAAATAATAACTCAATCAATATAACACAGAGCAAAGGGACTATCCATTCTACGAAAAATACGAAAAAAGGAATTCTAGGTAAGGTAAACAGAACAATCTCAAAAAATTAAATTAAATTTTGCAATATCTTAAAAATAAACACATGAAAATGCTTAGAATTAATATAGTAAAAATTCTTAATGAAAATTCGAAAAAAATATTTTTAAAGGCTCACAAT
>JAHWFO010015822.1:15879-44600 GCA_023313115.1 Rhysida immarginata | reverse complement strand
CAATGGATGGACCGCTCCAATAATTTCTTACTCAGGTAATCTTACCTCAGATGTACACTTGATGTTGTTGCAATTTCCACTCTTCTCTCGTTGTGTTGAAGCAAAATTTGGCCTTTCATCACTTTGGGTAGTCTAGCGGTCGCCAATTCTTCTATTTACTTGCTTCCCATTTGGTCAATACAGCACGAAGCCATTTGCTTTCTCTGTCGTCTTTCCACTCTTTCTCAATAGTCTGCTAACTCTTCATTATCTCCAGCTACTGATCATTTTTAAAGATTTTCAAGAAATTGTTAAGTACTAAGAACTCTCTTTTCTAAGAAAAACCTGAATAACAGGAATTCTATGTATTGTTACAAATTGAAACTTATCCATATTGCATCATCATTTTATGTTCATTGTTATAATTCTTGGAAAGGATTGCTTTATCATTGCATCATCATTTTGAGCTCATTGTTATTGGTGAATTGCGTATTGAAACCTTTGTTGATACCTATTGTTGCACAAACTTTTATTTGCATTGTTGGTCATGAGATATATATTGTTGGTCCGTGCAGAGTGTTTGTGAATTGCGTGTTGATACCATTGTTGCAAAAACTTTGTCTTGCATTGTTGGTCATGCGATATTTCTCATTAATATGCCCTGCCATAACCATGAATATCGATTTTTTATCGATATTTATTATTTTTCCGAAATCTGAGGTAGACAGTGACCTTCCTCCTGCTTTGAAGGTCATGTATGCGAAATTTTATCAAGATCGGAATAAAACTGTAGATTTGTATAAAAAAACATACACACAGACCCACAGACCCACAGACGCACAGACCCACAAACATCCTTCTTTATATATATAGAAGATAACATATATTATTAAGCATAGCAGAGTCTTATTTTGACGAGGGCCGATCCATCCCCAAGCCTATGAACACCAACTACCATCAATAGAAATATCGCATGCCGACATTTCTGGAGACAAAAGTCTGGATAAGTACGTTAAGGACAAAACTCCTTTGCCGACTTCTGACCCAGACAATTCGACTGTCCGTTTAGAGTGGGCACGTTTGCGGCATTACCTGTTGAGCAAAGTTAGCGATGATATAGTTGTTATGCTCCAAGATGATAACCAGTTCACTCTCTGGGTGAGCTATTCATTGCTGCTATGCCAGACTGGATTCAGTGATGCAGGCTGAAATTACGCGTTATCTCTCAGCTCTGTATTTTGGTGAATCAGATCACCCAAACGCTTATGTTGCACGTGCATTGGAGCTTCGTGCAGAAGCGGGAGCTATGTAGTTGGTTAGACGATAAATACTCATTGACTATATAGTGGCTAAAATTAAGACTTTCTGTGCAAGCCAAACCCACAATTCTATTGAAACCTTCCACAGTCAGGTAAGCCTAGTATTCAAAGATGTTAGTTCGTGCAATCGCCCTGTCAGTGTGGCTTCATGTATGACTTCTGCGCATAATTTAGCCCCCCATTTCACTTCTGGAGCTCAGGCGACTTCTGAAGTAACCTGTTTAAACTGCGGAGGCCAAGGACGTGTTAGATCTGTTTGTCACTCTGCAAACCCTGGTCCCTCTGTGGCGCATGCTCCACCCAGATCACATTCAACAAATGTGCATACCCCAGTCCCAAGCGAAAGACTCGCAAACCAGATACCAAAGCGCACGAGAGAAAAAGCCACCAGTTAACTGCTTTGGCCTTCCTACAAGGGACTGGATAATTGACACAGGCAGCTCGTTACATGTGATCAAGGATAAAGATTTTTTCAATTCCATGCAAAATATGTCATAAAAACGCTCCATACCGCAGATCCTGCAAAGACAATTGTCGCTATTGCTACGACGGTCACGAGTGTTTTGCTAAACTCGGGATTTATTTTAACGCTACATGACGCGTTTTATGATCCTCGTGCCCGTTTCAAACCCATATCAATGGGACAATTAACTACCCATATCAGGGTACTCTTTGTCTTTTGGTCCTGGCGGTTATTCTATCACTTCGGATCAGGGCATATCCGTGCCTGCACAGGAGGATGTTGTGGATTTACCATTTCTTCCGATACTATCAGACATCCACTGAGTCTCTCGAATGGTTTCCTTACCATTTTCAATAGCATTAGCTTACCAGGATGTTCATAATACTCTGGGATATCCTTCTCCAAAAAAACTTGCTAATGCTACCAAACACCAAAGTATTCATGGAATAAATAAGGTGCCTCTCATTCCTAATGATCAGTCATGCGTTTCTGGCCTCGAGGCAAACATGTGCAATGCCCCTTACAAGACTGTCATGTTCCAGCATTTCACACGCCCCCTACATCTTCTCCATGTGGACACTGCAGGGCCCATGCCTACTACCTCCGTCTATAAGAAAAAATATCTTCCGATTGCGGTGGATAATCATATTCGTAAGATATTCGTGTGCAGTATCAACCAAAGCAGAGGTACCACAAGCACTGATCAACCTAATTAAAAAGCTGCAACAATCTACTGGATATAAACTCGTGTATGTACATTTGGATAATAGCATCGAGTTTATCAACGAAGCACTTAGCGAATTCTGTTTGGTGGAAGAAATAATCCAGCAATTCACCATTCCTGAAAACCCCAATTGAATGGTGTAGCTAAGAGAGCAATCCGCTCTATTTGCGATGGAATGCGTGTCCTACTTGCCTCGTCTAATGTCCCACATCATTTTTGGTCCTTGCTGCTGCTATGGCAGCATACAATTTGAATTCCCTGCCGCTAACAAGGCAAACCGTATCCCCAGAGGAACTGTGTTCCGGAAAGAAACCCACTTTTAAGCATCGAGCACTGTTTGGGTGCATAGTCTACTATTTTGTGTTAAGATTGCACCAATCCAAATTCCAGGCACAGGCAAAACGTGGAATTTTCATGGGATATCCGGCGTCATCACCTGGCTATCTCATTTACTCGATGGAAGAAGACAAACTGTTACGAACTCAATCAATTCGATTCTTTCCAAGAACCTTCCCAGATCTATCAATGGGCCGCAAATCGTTATTCTGGATTCCGTCACTACCACAGTTTCAATATGGTCTTCAACCCTCAGAGACTCATCAGTTAATAAAGCGAAGAATGTTGAACAACCGTCATCATTGTTTCCCCAACTTTGAGGACCCTCTGCCACACTTCGCCCCTGAAGCAGAAAATCCATCTGTTCCTGCTGTGACGATCTTTCAGTTTCTTTTGACGGATGCACCCCTCCAGTTGGACCTGTCACCACCGTCAAAACCTGCCCCTGAGCCCCCTCAACAGGATTAACGCAGACCGTAGAGACTGAAAGACATGGCAGAGAGGCATCAAGCTGTACTCTGTCATCCCAACCTCATCTACTCCGCATTCAAGGAGGCATCCTTGATGACCCCTTTGTCATATGAACAGGCACTCACTTCCCCTCAACATCACCAATGGGAAGAGGCTATGAAGAGTGCATTAGACTCGCTCCACCTTCATTAAGTCTGGGACTTAGTCCCTAAGCCCCTAAAACTGAAGATACTAACAATGAAATGGATATACCGCATTAAATAATCTAGACGGATCACTGTCGAGAATTCAAGCCAGGTTGGTCTAAATTGGATCGTCGCAGACGTATGGAAGTGAATATGAACTCACATTTGGGGGAGGCTGTCCCTGGTGGGCTTTCACTGAACAAAACTTCTGTGAAGTTAAGCTACATCAGGCACGGCTCATCACTGTATGGGTGACCATCCGTGATAGTCAATCTGTGACCATAATACAGCAGTCATGAATCAAGGTCCATCCAGGGACCCAACTCGTCGGCCTCTGGCCATACAGGCCTGGATGGACGTATTGGATCCAATTAATTAATAATACTAATTAATAATAATAATAATAATTTTCCCTTGTAATTTTCCCCTGCTTGCCATAGCGGCCAATAAGGGCATGTCGTTGCACCAGTACGATGTTAAATGTGCCTATCTGCATGCACCGATAGATCACACGATATATGTAATGCCACCCAAGGGATTGACACTCCGCTCTGACCAAGTATGCCAACTCCGAAAATCACCGTATGGTTTAAAGCAGAGTGGGAGTTGCTGGTATATGAAATTATGTCACCTCCTTCTCTGCTTAGAGTTCCCCTCATCATGAGCGAATGATAGTTTTTTCTGATATAACACCAACGGTTGTTTTATACTCCTTACTGTATACGTAGATGACATCGTGGCTGCTACGAATGATGTTTCCGTTTTGAAGTCAGTAATGACTAGTGTAAGACAGGAAGTTGATCTAGTGGATCTGCGGCCCGTACATCACCTTTTAGGTATGCATGTGAGTCAGAAAGGCAATGTCATCAACTAATTACCCAGGCTCACTATATCCAGCAAGTCCTGCACGGCTATCAGTTGCAAGACATTAAATCTAGAACCATTCTCCTTAGTCCGCATGTGAACCTGGACGAAGTGGCAGACTCACGGCCATCTGTCTTTTCTCAGATCACTTATGTTATGACGTGCATGCACCCGGATATAGCGTATGCTATCACACGATTGTCGTTATATGCCAGGTCTCCAACTCTTTTGCATATCACGGCATTTAAGGGAGTCGCTGCTTACCTAGCTCACACCCCTGATGCATCACTCACCTTTGATCACTGAACAGGTTTGTTGTGTGCATTTGCCGATGCAAGCTGGTGGGTTACCCCTGAGCAAGGGTAACTCTGGTATCCTCATGAAATTGGGAGGAAATACTATCTCTTGGTGCTCTAAGAAATAGCGCCTCCTTTCCTTGAGTAGTTGTGAAGCTGAAATCATAGCTATATCTGAGTGTGTAAAATCATTTCGATGGTTAGGGGATTTAATCACCCAAATAGGACAAGAGAAATATATCTCATTTCCTATGATTATATACACCAATTCAACTTCTGCAATCGTGTGTCTGAGTGCATTGGAATCTAAGAGTAGAATGAGGCACATTATGAGATTGCATAATTACATCTCGCGTGAAATCAATCTCCAAAGTATGATCCTCGCATACTGCCCATCCTCAGACATGCCTGCAGACGTGCTGGCAAAACCTTTACCTTCCCCCGCTTTGTAAAAAAGTTTGGATCAATTGTCATTGACTGAGCGGGATGATAAACTCTAGTTAGACTTTTTTTATGGCCGTCCCTTCTTTTCGTTTTAACTGCAAAAATTTGTTATTTGAAGTTGTTAGGCAGGATGAGAGGGGTTCTTAACGCCGAATATTTTTTTTTTGCATTCATCAACTTCTTGTTTTTTTTTGCATTTAACCAGAACCAAAAGAAAGGTTTCGACATACATTTCTATTTTGTACTAGTAAATAGGTCATAGTACGCAACTAATTTCTTAAGGATATGCATTAATTTATACACTCCTGAGCTCAATGTAAAGTTGGTTTTTTTGCAGGCATGCCAATAATTTTACAATTTACATTTATTAGTTTATGTGTACGCACACAATTCATATTTCACACTATACATACTTTACACTATTCATATTTTTCACAGTATTCAATTGCTTTTTTTTACTTTACTTAACATAATTTTTTGTATGTTATATACACTACATGATCAAAGGAGTTTGGACACCCCTGTGAACACCTGGAGATGGATCATTTCATGAAAAAAACTCAGTTAAAAATAACAACAAAATATAAATAATTTTTTTAATAGAATGATCCATTTCTAGCCCAGTTGAATTGTAGAACAAATGACTTATCATCAATATGCCACGACAGAAGGATTTCTCAGAGATCGTATGAGGAGAGATTATTGGATGTCACCTTTCTGGGAAGAGCATCAGAGAAACGTCACACATCCTCCAGCAAAATGAACCGTCAGAAACATTGTATCCCAATGGAAGAAAGGGAGCACCACCATTCACCCTCGAACCAGAAAATTACCAACGCTGACTCCCCAAGACCAATGGGTGCTACGATGGGTGGTAAAGCAGCATCGTAAGGAACCGCTGCATGTCTTGGCCCAAGAGTTTCGATCATCAACACGGGCTGAAGTCAGTGACATGACGGTCCGGAGAGAAATAAAAAAACTTGGTTTCAATGGAAGAGCAGTTGCCCACACTGCTAAATGTCGCCTGGAGTGGTGCAAAGAACATCGTAACTGGACACTGCACCAATGGAAAAGTGTGGAATGAGTCATGAATCACGGTTTATGTTGTAGAAATCAGATGGCAGAGTCTGGGTCGGTGAATGCCTGGAGAGTGCTTCCTTGCATAATGTGTTGTTGCAACAGTGAAGTTTGATGGTGGTGGAGTGATAGTCTGGGGGTGTTTCTTTTGGACTGGACTGAGCCCGCTCGTCAAGGTGCATGGAAACCTCAATGCTGATGGGTACAGGATCATTCTGGATAATGGGGCACTTCCAGCACTGTGGGAACACTTCGGTGATGGGCCGTTCCTCTTCCAGTACGACAATGCGCCTTGCCACAAAGCAAGATCCATATCTGACTGGTTTGATGAGATACGGGTTAAAGTACTGGATAGGTCCGCCTAGTGTCCTGATCTCAACAACATCATATATCTTTAGGACGAATTGGAACGACATGTGAGATCCAGGATGGTTCGCCCTACATCTGTCCAGAAACAGACGACGACACTCCTCGAGGAAAGGAGGTCAATACCTGTGGACAGATAGTGTAAACTTGTGGAAAGTATGCCATGTAGGGTGGAGGCAGTGATAGCAGCTCAGGGTAGTCCTACACACTACTGATTGAAGCTTCTTGTGGTTTTACGGTAGAGCAACAGGTGTCCCAGCTCCTTTGATCATGTAGGTCTCTTATTTTATTTTTAGCCAATATGGTGCACCCCCAACACCTTACAAGAACATGTTATCTATCCTGCACTCGAGTACAATTACAGGGGGATTTGTTTGCGAAATCTCTTTTTTTTTGCAAAACATATTGATGATTATTCTTCTGATGGTAATTATGGAATGGATGTCTGGTATTGGAATTAATAATATTTTATTTTGAATTCTTTTTTACATATATATATTCAATTTAGTTGTAAACCGACGTTTCTTGTTGATATGATATGTATATTGATTGTTGCAATTTATATGTTTATTACTGTTGTCGCAAAATTTACTTTTTTATAGTTAGTTTGTTAACGTGGCGAATGCGTTCTTTCCCTCACGGCTAATTTCCTCGACCACAGGAAGTTATGCCGTTTAATTTTTTGCTTAATTATAAGTTTTTTTTATTTTTTTTGCTTACAGTTATTCTTCATTCACCTCCTGCTCCTCTTCCACCTTACACGCCTCCTGTGCGGCTATGGCGCCTGATCAACCTCCCCGCCAGTGGAATACTTTTTTTTGTTATGCTTAATTTTTCGCTAGCTCATCCTGCTTCTGAAGAAGTATCGTTGTATTTCTATGGCATGCTCATTTTCATACCTCGTTCACGTTAATTCTTTGGCATCTTCCTCAACTATTTTCTAACTTGATATGCTATGAAAGGATTGCTGATTATGTAATGCAGTGAGATGTTCCATCTTACGAATTACAAAATTAATGTGTTTCTCTTCAGCAGCAGTGATGAACGTTTTTATGTCCCACTGAGCAAGTCAAAATGCGCTGTGTTTCGCGCACGAGGTTCATTTTAATATCTTACTTCTTTTTACATTCTCCTAACATTTTCTTTGTAAATAGATATTTTTTACCTGCCATTGCTGGCACAATATGTGTATACCTATTAAATTTATAATTAATAAAATGTTATATGATCCAAGCCACGTCCGAATCAACCACACCACGCCAGAAATCAAATAAAACCTTGTTTAAGTCAAACGACGCACATGGCTGAAATGAAACTGCAATACGTCTAAGTATATTACTGTACCTCAAGAATAAATTTCTAACTAATAACAATTCTCATGTAACCTGTCTACAAATTCACGAACAAACCTGCCTCAAAAATTGTTTTAACACTCCTCAAAATAAATTTTATTTCTTATTTACTTACCTATGTTGTGATCATCCTGGTGAATAGATTTTTATAATTTCCATAGTGTCGCAACCTCAGGATAATTTTTTAGGCAGCATGTAAATAGTTTAGAATAAAAAAAATCGATTTGTCCGGACCTGCCCGTGTCCAAACCGATCGCACTTTCCTCTACTTACTTAGTTAGTTACTTACTTACTTACTTAAATCATTTTCTGCACATAAAGCAAAACAAAACCAACAAAACCATGTAGAAAGGTGAAAATCAAACAGCAAAAGCCAATTAAATGACTTCCCACACAAAATACAAGAAAATAATCATGAACAAATAAATCAATCATCAAAAATGATACAGCAGTTAAAAGAGACAACAAAAATTAAAATCTATTTATTCATAAAAAATTTTTTACAATGACAAAGATGACAAGAAAAAAATATCAAAATCTAGAAAATGATCTAAAAATAAATTGAAATCGTTAATAATAAAACATAAACCAGAAGGCCCATACAACAGAAGATCGAAAACGAACACATTGTAAACATAATGGGCGAGAAGGGACAATAACCAACACGTTAATTCTTTGGCAACTTCCTCAACTATTTTCTAATTTGATACGCTATGAAAGGATTGCTGATTATGTAATGCAGTGAGATGTTCCATCTTACGAATTACAAAATTAATGTGTTTCTCTTCAGCAGCAATGATGAACAAGGCGTTTTTTTGTCCCACTGAGCAAGTCAAAATGCCTCGTGTTTCACGCACGAGGTTCATTTTTTTAATCTCTTACTTCTTTTTACATTCTCTTAAATTTTTCTTTGTAAATAGATATTTTTACCTGCCATTGCTGGCACCATATTTATACCAGCAGTAAATAGGTATTTTAATAAATAGGTATTTATACCAGCAATAGGTATTTTATAAATATCTATTAAATTTATAATTAATAAAATGTTATATGATCCAAGTTTTTAGTCATCTGAACATTAAGAAATTCAAGTTTATTGTTTCTGAACACTTCCTCAAAAAACTTTGCAAGAATGCTACTTTTTTCCATTTCCAGCTTGTACTATAACTTGTATAGAGAAAATATTGATTATTGTTAACAAATATTGATGTTCATCATTAGAGGAAGAGAAGTTCAATAGATCAATGAGATCTGCTGCCCTAAATTTCGTCTTTGCATAACTGATTTTACAATTACGTAAAAATCACCTTTTTGCCGGCTTAAAAAGAGAATTATTATCCTCATCACTCAAGCACAATTTAACGTAATTAATCTTCTCCAAAATATTCTTTTGTTTTGCTCCTTATACAAACATTGTACATCACCAACCTTCCACCTGAGGTAGGGTCATAGTACAGTTTATTTTACTGTTTCTTAGTAGAACTCTTCATCCTATTCGAGTTTATCACTTGGTGCTGTTGCCAAATCTGCCGATGATGTAGCAGGAGAAGTGCAGTATGTTTATTTGCGAATCTTTCATTGTAGAAATAAAGCAAGTTTCAAATCGTTACGTTTAATGACATTTTGAATTTCTTTCCATCCAGCTTTATTAGAAATCTGTTTACGAGTTGCTTTAGATTCTGTAATAAGCCCTTGCAAAATTCGACCTATGTATGGTCCAACAATCATGCGATCGTGATGAATGAATTGACCCAAATTGGCCCGATCTATTCAACCAGATCCTAAGACTCTTTTTATTCAGAGGGATGGGAAGGAAAATTTCTGCAATAGGTTTTCCTTGCTCTTCAAAAACGATAATATTTCCTCTTCTACTACTATGTTTGGAACAGATGTGTTTGTTTTCTCCTCTATCTCATTTTTTTCATTGACAGTTATTACTGGAATGAATACTTTTATGTAAAATTTTACTATGTTTTAGATATTTGAGTAATAAATTTAAATACAATTTTACTTTTTTAGATTCCTCCAAATCCTCGCGGATTAAAATTTCATTTATTTCTCGATCGAGTTCAGTTATTGGTCTTTCCAGGGTGATGCTGAAAATTTAAGTGTAGAAGTTAACATTATTCTTATAGATTCTGCAAAAGAAATTAGCTTCTACTGAATAAACCTGCTAGTAATTCAACTAATGGCAGTATCATTGCCACAAAAAACCCTTGACCTGTTTGAATAATTTATTGTTTTTTTTTGACGAATAGAAAATCTTTTATTTTTAAGAACTTTTTATATTTTGTTAATTGTGCAATTTCCGAAGGTTTTTGACATTTTGAACATTCAGAGTACATAAATTAAGCATGTTAATTAGTTCCTGCTCATTCAGTAAATTGTGTTTGACTCAGGAATTTACTTGCTTAGATACTAAGAGTTGTACATGATGAGTCAAAGTCGCAGTACACCCTGTTTTTTCGAAAACCTTGCAGGAATTGGGAAATCTAAATATTCCAGTAAGGTATAAGTGAGGTTGTCTACCTTTTACATTATGTACCGAACATGACCGCCATCTTGAAATCGGCCATCTTGAATCTAATTCAATTTTTTAAATGGAAAGAGGGTCGTGTGATATATCAAATAACATCAGCATTTTCTGACAATTTCATTCCTGTAAACAGATTTGAAGTAGCAGTTATGGTTCAAAAGCAATGAAACTTAAATTGATTTGGTAACTTTTGTTTATGCAAAGAAGCCTAAATTGTCTCGTTTGAATCGTGTTTGTTCTGTTTTTCTTATCTGATGTCTCATTTGGATTATGTGATGTATGGTGTTTTTTCTATAAATATCAGCTTTTTTATCTCCAAAATACTTTCACTTGCAACATTTGCTCTGAGCAAAACACCAACAAACTTCATAAACTGTATTCAGAGGTATTCCTGTTTTTGAATTGGAAAAATTCTGCTGAAACACACAGTAAGTATTATTTTGTCTATATATGGTTAAGAAAATTATTTTTCAACATATGATATTGAAAATCTAAAATTTTACTATTAAATGTAATTTTTTGTCACCATGCTTGCATTTTTAATTATTATTCAGAATATTGATATCTTATCCTATTGTCACGTGGTAAAGTAGTAATAGACAGAACGGGAACGGGTAAGATGAAAACAGAAATACTTTTATTAAACAGATTGATTTACGGTGGAAGCATTTGAGACTAGTTGATAATCACTGATATTGAGAGTTACACAATTCAAACCCTAATGTGCTGGGCTGACTTGGCGAGAAGACACTTCAAACAATACGCTCACTTTGTGAAGCACTGTTGCATTCGGGGCAAACACAATTAGGGATCAGCACTACATTCACAAAATCACAACTCTTATTTTCGAATCATGTGGTACTATTAACCTCTAGCATAAACTTAACACTTTTTCATTGCACATACACTGAAGGCACTATATGTAGAGAAACGACTAATAAATCTCAGTACAACTGCACATTAAAAAAACACAGTTTTTATATTTGCTTTGTTTGTCAAGATTTTTTTTTTAATAAGTTATAAAAAATTGCGCTTTTATGCCTTCACTTATTCATGACAATGAAAACATTTTTTTTTTTTACTTTTTCAAGTTTCTTCTTTTACAGCTAATAAAAGTATAAACATAGCGTTTTCTTATACCTCCTTTATAATTTCGACTTTTTTACAGGGTATTATTTTACATTTTCAATAAATGGGACACATTTTAAAATATACTGTTCTTTTTTGACCGTTCTCTATACATTGAAATATCATCAGTTTCACTCGTTGCACAATGAAAACTATCCTCATTTTGGACATTTTACCAGAAGTTTACTTTCGCAGAAGAAGAAACTTCAAAAAGTAAATAAAATGTTTTTTCATTGTTATTATTAATAAAAAGGTATAAAAGCGTAAATTTTTTATAACTTACTTAACAAAAAGTATCTTGACATACAAAATAATTAAAAGTGCATTTATCATCGTGATTATTAATAAGGAATGAAAAAAACCATTGTGCAGAGTTTGAAGAAAATTTTCCTGCCGGGATGTGAACCAACAACATGCAAAAAGTTATGGGATACTGAGCGCCGCACAGTTTACTGTTGCGCTGCCACTGCTGCTGATCATGTGCGCACAGAATACATAAGCCGTGCCGTTTCAGGTGCCCAAATTCTAGGTCACTTATCTCACGAATGGCTGAATAGTGCGCACTACAGCTCCGCACACATACACAGGCAAGGACCCTCTAAGTATACACCAAGTCCCACTCGAATGCGTTTCTCCAACGCTGTACCCTTTCCTTGTAAGACACAACAATTATGTCGCACTTGGAAGCAATTATAGGGGCACTATAATAAAACACAACACGCTACTCCGTAGAAGAATCTTTCCGTAACAGTGAAACAAAACACTTATGAAATGTAAGAAATGGATTCCGCAATCCGGGACTGCCTGGCTTAAATATCTTTGAAAATATTCTTGAAGTTATACTGGGATCATACTGTGCGACATTACATGTCGTCCAGGACAATAATAAAAGTACAGTTAGTTGAAAAATAGTTTATGGTGCAGGCAATGGTGATTTTAATAATTCTGACTATACGTTGAGAAGAATGAAGGCGAATGCTCATCTGGAGATGGTTTAGACTACTCAGGATAAAAATCACTGGGAAGTAAGATGCTCACTGAAAGTAACTCTAAAAGTCAAATATCAAGTGTTATGCCTTAGCTGGTCTTAGAATCTTAAAAAGAAAGAAAAGGCTTGATAAAAATTGGCGAGGATAGTTATCGTTTACTTTAGGAAACCTGATATCCAGGAAATAGACCTCCGCTGCCTCCCTCTAAATAGTTTGTTAGAGAAAATGGGAAGATTCCTATCACCTCTGTATAATGTTCATTTACGTTATTTAAGTCCAAAGGTATTATACAAATGTAATACATATATCTGCGTACTCCATATGATAAAAATTTGAGTATGCAGGTATCGCTAAGAAGAGCCATTTACAAATAATACACAAGTGTTGTTTGAAATACAAGTAAATGGTACCTGGTGGAGGAGGAATTCGTGCCTCCAGACGATTGACGGAATGTTGCACTGCTGAACTTGTTGTAACGAGGGCATCAATGCCAGCAGAGAAGTCGACCTCGTGTTGCTGTGGAGAGAATTTTCATCCATTGCGTTATGGCGTACTTCGTGGGGCTGGCTGTCCCTCTTTCCTCTTGGTCGCCTCTCATAACATCTCCAATTATCCTCGCTGACGTTTACAGGCGGGTTGAATTCATAGCACCGCTGGCTTTGCTGGCTGCGCCTCCATGTATCTCTCTGTCATGGCGGGGTCGCTCGTCATCGGCAGCGAGTCAGGTTCTCACTCCGGGCTCGTTTGGCTTTCTCGGAGTTCGAATTGCCTTTTTCATGCAATCATTGGGCTTTTCCCTCCTTAGTCCAAACCTCTCTCTTTCAAACTCCGTTCTGTCCTTTTTACTTCTAAACCCCGTCGTACTTCCCGTAGTTTGGGCTTGATGCCAATTGGCTACCCTTCCTCTTCCTTGCCCATATCTATCGCCGATGCTCTTCGATGTCATGGCCCTCAACTTTGGGCCTTTACCATGTGACACTTATTTATATTTTAAAGAATTATCATCACCATTTTTTGAAATTAGAAAAAATTAGCAAAAGTCCTTAAAAGCTAATAAGGTATGTTAATCTCAGTATGGCCGAGGGATTGTAAGTTTCATTTGAATTATTGTGTAATAAATAATTTATACATAGTCTTATATGCAGTATCGAATTTAAGTGAATTTCATTGTTAAGAAAAAAATTATGAAAAAATATAAAATAAAATTTTTAAATTAAAGTTAGACGGTTTTAATCAATCTTGAATGAAGTCAAAATGAAAACCAGTAATGAGAAGAATTTTGTACCTCTTTCTCTTCAATACACAACAGAACATTCAAATTATGATAAAGAAGGATTATCATCAATTGTTATGCTTTATAATACGTTATCACATCTTATTATATTGTTTGTTGGCCAAGAGTGCTGAGGTGCAGGTCTTATCGCTCTAGCAACCAGCAAGTCGCGGGTTCGAATCCCGCTTGGGGCATGGATGTTTATGATTGTCCTTTATTATAAAAAGAAAACCCCGTGTTAGGCTTTGGGCTGTTGGGGACAACCCGCGGGTTTTATTCAATTTAAATCTAAAAAAAACAAACTACCATGCATGTCAAACTATAATTTTAACAGCATCACCAGATGCATGCAGTGTTAAAATTTCTCCTTTAAAATCAAGAATTCAAAAGAAAAATTGGCTCATTCGTTTGATGAAATATGACATTCAACCTTTGAAAAATTTAAGTGAATATGTAAAAGATCCTATTCCATTTCAATTTTTTTTCCAATCTGGTTGAACTCAGAATAAGCACTATCTGTTTCTAAATCAGATCCATTTATAACGAAACATGCCATATATTATCCATATAAAATTGATCAATTGAACAAAAATGAAATTGTTATTACACATTAGATATCTAAAATATTATTTTGATACTAATTGTCTTTTTTCTTTATTTTTCCTTACAATGTTATTTTCATGATTTTATTTATAATATTTGGTACTTAATAGTTCATGAACAAGTTCATAATATAAACCAATATGAACATGATATCAAATTATTAATTTTAAATGCAATAAAAATTAGTTACTTACTTACTTATTTAGGGGAGAGTGAGATAGGTTCAGACGAAAATCAAGTTTTTCCCCCCCGTGGTTTATTCATGAACCAAATAGTGAATGTGTATATCTTATTTTGTACTCTAAAACTTTCATCATTTACTTGTACAGGGTGTTGCAGAAAACTAAAGTGGAATATAACGGAAAGCCTACCCACTCGATTGCATAGGCGAGCTCGACATCAAATCATAATTGGGTAATTTTATTTTGTTAAACTTGTTTGTTCGGCAAAGAGCATGACCAATTCAGTCAAGGAGGGATGCACGCTACTGGCTGCTTCAGGCCACCTTCATCTCCCTTCATTCTGCTAATCGACTGAGCCGGCCCCTGCAATCGAGCTGGTAGGCAGGTAGGCCCCTGCATTCTACCGTTATATTGCCCTGTAGTTATCTGCAACACCCAGTATATGTGATTTTCCAGTAGTCACACGATAATCTATATATTTATATATTTAAAAAAACCGCTGAAATATCCAAAGCAACCTCTATGTGTGAGAATGCTTCGGACTGTTGTGGGACTGTTTCGGACAAACTGATTTTTCGCCATTTTCATGAAATACAAGGTAACTTTATTACTAAAAGAGCACGGAAATGTTATCACAACTTGCCTAACATTATCACATTATAAAAAATCACGAGTTTGGAAATGGAATGGACTTCGCTTTACCATGCAGCAATCCAAGTGTTCAAAATTCCAGTGCTGTAAGTCTGTGGTTTTACTTGAACAGGCAATCAGATATTTGGCTAATGCACTGCTTTCTTGTTTGTTAAAAGCTTCTCTAGCGTAAGTCTCGCGAAATGGCATGGAAATTCTTTTTGTATTCCTTCACCTGATTTCCAGTTGCAGGCTCAGATGAAAAAATAATTTGAGGAGGAGTTCGGTTGGCTGTTGGCTGGGATTCATTTCTTGTCCATCCAACATAATCTTGCTGGAACGTTTAACTTTAATCGGTGCTGAGGCTTTGCAAATGCTTAATTCATCCAAAACTGCATTCACAGCTCGCTTCATGTATTCCCCGGAAGGCGGGTCTTTTGCCATCTTTTCCTTTTGTAAGTTCTAACCGTCTACATTAAGAAAGATAAAATGTTAAAAAAAATGAAATAAATAAATACAGTATCGATTTGGCATATGGGATTTGTTCGGACACGTCCGAATCAACTACACCACGCCAGAAATCAAATAAAACCTTGTTTAAGTCTAACGACGCACATGGCTGAAATGAAACTGCAATACGTTTAAGTATATTACTGTTCCTCAAGAATAAATTTCTAACTGATAACAATTCTCATATAACCTCTCTACAAATTCACAAACAAACCTACCTCAAAAATTGTTTTAACACTCCCCACAACAAATTTTATTTTTTATTTACTTACCTATGTTGTGATCATCCTGGTGAATAGATTTTTATAATCTATAGTGTCGCAACCTCAGGATAATTTTTTAGGCAGCATGTAAATAGTTTCGACTGAAAAAAATTGATTTGTCCGGACCTGCCCGCGTCCAAACCGATCGCACTTTCCTCTACTTACTTACTTACTTACTTAAATCATTTTCTGCACATAATACAAAATAAAACCAACAAAACTATGTAGAAAGGTGAAAATCAAACAACAAAAGCCAATTAAATGACTTCCCACACAAAATACAAGAAAATAATCATGAATAAATAAATCAATCATCAAAAATGACAAAGCAATTAAAAGTGACAACAAAAATTAAAATCTATTTTTACATAAAATTTTTTTACAATGACAAAGATGACAAGAAAAAATATCAAAACCTAGAAAATGATCTAAAAATAAATTGAAATCGTTAATAAAAAAACATAAACCAGAAGGCCCATACAAGAGAAGATCGAAAACGAACACATTGTAAACATAATGGGCGAGACGGGACAATAACCAACACGAAAGATAAAAGAACAGAATTAATAAATCCACGCAAAAGTTTAAAAAGAAAGAAAACAATTGAGGGGGAAAAGATTTGTTTGGATGTCGTTTTAAGGACACGCCCGGACTTCTAGTAAATGAATATGAAGCAGAATAGTTCCCATTTAAGTATCTGAAAAGAGCAATGCGAACAAAACTCCTTTCGACTCGCTGAAGATATTTAAGGTAATTCTGGGCACAACCAGATCAAAATGACAAGGTACAAGTAATCACAGGAAGAATAATAGCATAAAACAGTTTGGAGAAAGTATCAAGATTACAGAATTTTTAGTCAACCAACAAATCTTTCCCAAACAAGCAAAGCCCATCTTGTCTCTATCCAAGACATGTGTTTCAAAAGACAATTTAGCAGTGAGAATCACTCCCAAGTCACAAATAAAGGGAACTCTCATAATAATATCATGAGCAAGAGTATAGTCATAGATACTAGGGTGGTTTTGCCTAGTGAAAGTAGTTGTTTTCATTTTGCAAATGTGTATTATTAATCCATTTGCAGAACACCACTGCTGCACTCGTATGACAAGTTGCTGTAGAATCTGACAGTCTGTGATTGAGAAAGTTTCTGAAAAGAGCAATTTTAAGTTCATCAGCATATAAAAAGTGGTCACAGGTTAGACTAAAGAATAAATCATTATTAAAAAGAAGGAAAAGAAAATGGCCCAAAGGACTACCCTGTTTGACACCTCGAAGAATAAAAAAGGAGGATGTCATAACTCTACCTCTAACCTTAAAAAACCCACTTCTCTTATTTAAATAACTAGTTACCCAGCGAAGAACGGATCCCCTTATTCCATAGGCAGCCAGTTTCTCAACAAGGATTTTATAATCAACTGAGTCGAAAACCCTTCGTATGTTGAAATAGATACAATCAAGCTGCATCCAATTACAGGAAGCACCAATCGAGCTCGAGGAGATTAGTCAAAGTAGATCGAGGAAATTAGTCATATAGATCGAGGAGCTTAGCCAAAGTAGAAGGACAATATAGAAATCAGTGTTCTTTAAGACTCAATTAAGGAGAAATAAAAAAAGCTAGCCTCTTGAAGATTATTTTTCAAAGACTTTAGAAAATAAGTTGATAAGTGAAATCGGATGGTAGTTACATAGCTCATTATGACTGCCACTTTTAAAAAGAGGTACAACAGGTTCTCTTCATTTTTGGGTAACATTCAAAACGCACACAAAGATAAAAATAAATTGAAGAGGTCTAACAAAGGAAATAGAGCAGCATTTAATAATAAAACTAGATACTAAATAAGATCCAACACTCGTGGAACCTTTAAGGTCTTTAACCTTTTGCAGCAATCTCGTATATTCTTGAGAAAATAACACTTCTTACACGGAGATAGAAAACATTTTTTAAAAACTCAATAATAGACAATTTGCTTTAAAATTTTGTTTTTGTCATCTTGAATAATACTGCTTCTGATTAGTAATTTTTTGATCAATTAAAAATAACGCTTTTTCTAAACAATACATGAGAATATATAATAATATATAATAAGAATAATAAAAATAATAATTATTATAAATTATAAATTATTATAAATAATGTAACAACAGCAGGGAGAGAACAGACAGATAGGATCAGCTGAGAATCAAACCCCCATGTTGTCCCCCTACAGGCGTGAGCCCAAAACGAGTTTAATGAAATTACATGTAGAATTAACAAAATTAACAAATAAGGAAACAAAAGGAAATGCCAAGAAATCATAAATCTAAAACGAATTAAGAGACACAATTACAAGACAACACACAAGACTCAAGGACAATAATAATAATAATAATAATAATAATAATAACCCTCGTCTGGTCCTACATCCTCGTCGTGCGAGGGGGGCAACATCTTAGAGAGATGGCCCAGGCTAACAGGTCTGAACACCTCTACCCTTAGATTCATCTTGAGGGTCCAGATGACCCAGTAGGGCTGATGAGCTGATTACATCAACCAAGGTCCTGCTGATGATGGAGATGGCTAACAGGACCACCCATTTATTAGTGATTACTATGATTAATGCTAGTGCGTTATCTGATACTGGCTCGGACGTCACCTGGGTTACCAAGGTCCGCGCTCGTGGGTTAGGCAGAGGCTCACGTTCGAAAAATATGCCACAATCTCCCATGGCCACTGGTTGCGAAAGCAGCACCAACCCCTGTTTGGCTACTGTAATGCCACAACCTGTCCCTAGTGTTTCAAGAGCTTCTTTGCCATCGACCACTAAGGCAGGCAAGAAACGCCAACGCATGAAATGGACCAATGACAAACCATTTTATCATGCGAGCCTACTAAGCAGTCACTAATTAGAAACTGACACTACAGCTTACAGACAACGGTTATATAACATTTTCAAAGAGACATATCCTCACAACACAGTCACTGAACAACGCATTCCAGATCAGCATGTATATATATGAGAAAATGACGAGACACAAAAACCCTGGAATTCAATAAACAATAGCTATGAATTAAAAATAAATAATAAATAAATAATAATAAACAAAATAATTAATAAATAATAAATAAAATCAAAATAAAAAGTTGACGTTTCGGATAGAGACTATCCTTTATCAAAGCAAAAAGGATAATTCTCTAAAAGCAAATAGAATATTAGAGAATTATCCTGAAGTTAATTTTATTTCTAATTAATAACTAATTTTTTTAGAAGTGTAGCATGCCACTATTGGGCAATGCTCAGAAAGGGGAAGCGAGGTAGGGTCTCAAAGGGTAAACTACACTATCAGAAAAATGGCAAGAGGGAATTGAAAGTAATCATTTAATCAGCGTAAAACATTGTGGGATAATCAGTTAAATAAGGGGTCCTTCTTGATAATCCAAATAATAGTAAAATAATTTTAACGTTTCAAACAATCAAGTCTACGGGAGAGTCCAAGCAAAAATTAAAGTTTTATTACAGTTGATTAAAAGACTGTACAGATTAAGAGAAAAATCACACAAAAAGTAAACTGGTGAACAATAATCGGATTATTTACAAGCTTTTAGAAGAATGAACAAATTCGTTGTAGCTAATTGAAAATAACAGATTATTGCATATGGTAATGGACATTTAGTCGGCGAAATGAATTGTGCTTTGTGTTGAGGCAATTGTGCTTGGAAATAAAGTAGAGTAAAAAAAAAACCTCCAAATCAAGGACAACTCAAGAGAGGAAGAACTTCTCTCAGGGCGGGCGGGGGGGGGGGGGGGGCAAGGATAAACACTGAAAAGAAATTAAAGAAATTCAGAGCCCTGGGCGGCTCTCTATTTATAGTCAAAAGATAAGAAAAAGTCAAATGAAATGCACATTATATCAATTAAACAGACAAAGAAAAGACATCATAGAAATCTAAGCGAAACGTTCGATTTAATAAAAGCTTTACACAAGTGAAACTAAGATTGGAGGACCAAAAATGGATTGATGACCGTGAACCACAAACCATTAAATAAACATCGGTTCGACTTGGCAGCTTGACGAGGTACGCAAATGAAGGCACTCAGCCTGTGAAGAAAGACGTTACCGAGCAAAGGAAACAGGGAGCAGTCTTGAATAATATTTGAGATTGATAAGATATCGGTTTTTACTTCTGTTACAAAATAAATATAAAAAAAAACAAACAGAACAGCCAAAATACATAAAGGTTAGCAAAAGAAAGGAAAACTTAACCCAAACAGACTAATCTAGGTAGGGAGAACGGCGGGGAAGGCTACGAGGGATACAAAAAGAGATGGAAAGGAAAGAGGGAGGATTCCAAAGAAAAAAAAATGAGTTAGTGGAGCACAGAGTAAGAAAGTAAGGTTATCTTATTTTCTTACTCTGTGACAAAGGTGCAGGTTATCTTACTTGAGAGCTGGCTAACAAAACCTAAATGAAAGAACACAAAAATAAAAGCAAACAATAATTCAGACTGTGATGTCAAGACAGACACAAATAATTTGAAACATCATCTCAACAAAGAGGCAATGAACAAAAAGGGAAAAAAAGAAAAATAATCTGAATATCAAAAATAGTTCTAACTACTCAATACATGGCTATGCTAGGGGAACAACCCAATGGATCACGAAACAGAAGAACCTAAGCCCTGAATAAAAAAAATCAATTTATCTTATGGTTAGGCCTAAAGTGTAATCATTGCATGGTGAGAACACCATGGCAAAACCGTATTATAGAAACAAAAACCTCCGATACGCGTCAGAATAAAATTCAACTACTACTTGGGCTCCAGGCCGAGTAAAGCAAAATGAGACCTTGCGTCTTCATCTCGACCCTGGCTAGTAGGCAGGCTGTGCCAAACTAAAAACTAACTTTTCACCAACAAACCGTATTCCAAAAAGCTCAAGCAGGCACGTGAGCAAACACGAGTAGAAACAGTTGAATCAATAATCAATCAATGCTACAACAACACAGCCTAAGAACACGGCAATTCCATGAGTGTAAAGCCGGGACAAATTATGGATTGAAACAATGAAGAGAAAAAAGTTAAGAAATAAACATACATTTCACATTAGAAAAATATAAAATATCAACATTACGAAGTTTATTACCTAGAGATAACCGAACTTATACCGAAACCCAGCAGGAAAAACAAATAAAAAGTAAACATTTATTATTATCAAAACGAAATAATCACACAGGTACCATAAAGGCACTAAATATATTAAAATGAAAATAAAAACGAGAAAACTCATGAGCTAGCAAGTGAGTACCAAGGGGAAAAACGCTAGGATTTTTTAAGCCTGCTACTGACTCCTCTTCGAGCAGAAAAAATTTCCAGGAAAACAAAAGAAAAATATTTTTTTTAACTTGCTCCTTTTTTTCATTACCTTCGTCCATAATGATATTCTAGATTCAAAAAGCGAAAATAAAAAAATTAAAAAGGAGGGGAAAAGGGAAATTAAAACAGCTGGCGTCTCCAGCACCCACAAACAAAACCCAACCCACTGAAGAAAAAAAGAATCTGAAGTAAAATTAAAGACAAAAAAATTATGACCTCAAGGCAAAGGAAAAATCAGCATCAGGCAGATATTCTCCTCTGACAGGTTCCAACGGCTCTCAGGCCTACCTAGGAACTAGCCACAAAATATGAAGGCTGGGAAAAGTATTTAAAGGGGAGAGGAAAGATTAAACCAATGGGGTTAAACAATAAACCGCCGACCTTTCAAAAGGAAGCAGACTTAAACCCTGAAAAAACTTAGCAAGTCCACCAGCCAAAACGGCAGCACCTGCCTCAACTAGGAACGGACCTTGCGCAAGGACAAAAAACACCTTCGGGATCTTGCATGCTCATCATCCTATTGGCAGGCGTTAGGGAAACGAGCCACGCACAGAACGCAACAAGGTGAGCCGACTTCACAAATCAAAGGCAGGGACCCCAAAAGAAAGACTTTTATTACCATTGATTAAAGGACTGCACAGATAAAAAGAAAAATCACACAAAAAGTAAACTGGTGAACAGTAATCGGATTAATTACAAGCTGTCATGCAATTCAAATTCCAATGTGAATTCCGATGACGTAATTGTTCGCTTTCGCACTCGGATATTGTATCACTCTGAGAGGAAGGCAGGGTGAAGTCATCATTGTCACCGGGAACATCAACACGCACGTTCCAATCAGCGCGCAGCGGAATTTTTGAGTGCGGAGTTGAAGAGAAGAGGAAAGAGAAAATAAGACGAGGGTTCCAGCCAAGGGAACGTTTTCTCGGAGCGTTGGGCTGGAGAGAACTCACAGCAGCCACCGAGTGTGTTTCTCGATACAGAAACTGGCCGGGAATGGAGAGAGTTCAACGGCAGCAACAGCGAGTGCTTCGGCAGAGCAAATTCGCAGTTAGGAAAAGCTACGTCATGCATCGAAGCCAGGAGGGCGAGAATTTCTTCTTCGCAGGAGCGAGAAAGCCCAGCAAGTGATTCACCTTCGCAGCTTTCAACTCGGAGACAGCACGTATTCGCTAGTAAGTACCTTTTTGTTTGTGGGCAGTAATGCCATTCTGGTCAAGACGGCGTTTACGGAGCTCCCAGGGCGAGAATTCCGATGCTAAGTAATCATTACTATGCTTGACTGTTTATGTGTCTCCTATATTTATTTAAATGTAAAGTCGCTATATTAATCTGCTAATTACCGAATTGACCTTATATTCACTGACTTCGACTGAAAATTAATTATACTGTGGCCTTCCCCCTTGACATCCACATGGACTGGTACTCCGGCATACGTCTCAAGGTGATCTGTGTTTTTCCTCCAAGTGAATTAATAACTACCTTTCTTCAACCTGCTGTTTTGAGATGCCATTATTATCTCTACGTCAACATGCCTCGAAATAAGGAAGCGAAACCCGCCAAGCAGCCACCATGTACCCTCTGTCCCCCTTCAGTAGACTCTCTGGAAAAGCTGCCGATCAACGATTCCTTTGCCTTTCAAGTGGAGAAAGCAGTGACGGCTATTTTTAAGAATCCTCAATTCGTCGACTCAATATGCGCTAGCATTTGTGACAGAATAACTTTGTCGTTCAATACCAGGTTAGACGAAATTTCAACAAGATTGGGCTCTTCGTCTCGCCAACTGGAGTCCGTATTCACACAGAATCAAGCCCTCATTCAAAAATATGTCACTCTGCAGGATAAATTTTCATTACTTGAAAATAAATTGATAAGAAATGGAGTATCTAGAATTGATGAGAACTCTAAGCTGATTGACGAATTGGAGCAATATTCTCGCCGCTCCAATGTCAGAGGAGCCAGCGGAGTCCCTCCCCAAACTTATTTCGGATCTCCTGTGGACAACCTGGACATCTCTGTAAAACCAGCAGACATCATTTCTATACGCTGTTTGGACCCTCGATCGTCACCATCGCCACGTCCCATCATCATGCAGCTGGCCTCACCGATACAGCGTGATCTAATAAATAAGAACAGCAGATATCTGCGAGATGCCAACGTAGTGGTTCTCGAGGACCTGACCGCACCTAGAAATAGACTACTTAAAGAAGCTAAAAAAAGATTTGGTGTTCGGTCGGCCTGGAGTTTTGGCGGTCGAATCTTCGTGAAAAACTCGATGAGCCTATCAGTCCGTGTGTCACATGTATTAATGGCTAAATTAGGAGTAGCGCAGTGGAAATATAATATCATGTAACAGTACACAAGAATAGAGTAAAACAAAAATAAAGTTTATTGTAAATAAAGTAAATCTGCGAAAAGCAATGAGGAGCCAAACAGGCACCTCCTTGCGAAAATTAAATTTGAGAACACTGATCACAAAAATGCAGATAAATATCGGTTTAACTTGAATACAATCTGGCTACTTTAGCTGCACCTCAGTGCTAAATAACCAAAACTTAAAGATTAAACTTGTAAAAGAAACCAAAGTTTCCAGGTACACTTAACCTAGCAGGATACTACAACATAGGCTTTAAACATAAGTCCTTACATTACAATTCAGTCAGATAACCTTATACAAAGCTTAAGAGCTAAACAAAAGCACACAAAGCTACAAGCATCAATGACTTCAAAAGGAATAATGCTATATAAAAAAAAATAAAGCAAGTAAGCTGCTAGAATAAAGAACAATAGCCTAATAGCTAGAAAGGTTAGATCGCTTAATTCTAGACACCCGATCTAAGCCAAATAGTTAAGTAGCGAGTTGACTGGGTCGGCTTATTAAAAACGATACCTAAGGACCAACCACTCAGCTAACAAAAATAACATTTAACAAACATTATGGCATACAAAGGCTTAAATATAAACATGTAAATTGAAATACAAATAAGCAAATGCACTAATTTACAGTAACAGTTCACACAAGATTCGTAGCTAACACAAGAGCCTACGAAATCACCGAACGGCGCACTCGCGAATTAAAAACGTTCCAATTAGCGAGAACATAAATTAGATAAATAAATTTTATCAAAAAGTCTCTATCGGTAAAGTTCCAAGTCCGGGGAAGTCCATTAAGAAATAGAATTTTACAAACAGTACAGAATACAGGAAAATACACACTTTATAATACTCTTTTCACTCCGGCGACTCCAAGCCACAAGAAAAACCTGTGAAAAGGAAATGACACAAAAACTGGATAAATGAAAATACGCTGAAACGCCGATGTTAAACCACAAGACCAGAAACTTGGGCTAAAATCGTGGTTTGACACAAGATATTAAGTCTACGAACGGTAGAACGCACTTCACTCAAAATTTTATGATGACAAAGCCGAAATGGCTCGAAAAGTAGGCTCGCATGCCTCCGGGCCAAAGACCACACACCTGAGTATAGAAATGCATATCACGGCGACTTAATTCTGGGAAGGATTTTCTGACCAATGCGGCCGCACAGCCTACAGAAAATGTAACACTCACCAAGCTGGAACACTGGTCGGCGACCGTAACACTCGGCACACGGGGCAGGACGTCGAACGCCGTCGTCGGGCACTTTTCATGTCGCGGAGTCTCGCATTTTGCCTCGTAAGCAATCTCCGCCAACGGAGCTTCTCTGCACGGCAGGGTCTGGCACAATGAGGCACTCGCCGCCTCCGTAGTCGTCTCCGTTGCCGTGATTTGAGGACGAGCCTTCTCCTCCGGCGAAACGAAGACTAAACCGTCTCGATGCCCTCCGCCGTTCGTGGCCAGAAGCTTCTTTTTCCTCGATCGTTCGTCGGTAGACGCCAAACTCCTTCCCCTCCTCCGTCCCTGCTCTCGCCTCGAGACCCCCGCCGAGAACCTCGCTGCTCCCTCATTGGTTGCTGCGACCTGATGCTGACGATGACGCTGTCGACGTCGATTTCGCTTTCGCTCCGAATTATAAAATATTCTAGAGCGAAAACGATCGACCATGCCATCGGAATCATAAAAATTCCGTGACACCGTGTCTCGTCAACCGATGATTTCAGCTCGGTAAAATTGGTGACCCATGTTAAGTTCTCTTTCTCAAGTTGAGTCGTTGTTGTAATTAGTGATTAAGTCATGTGCTACGCAGATTTACTTTTTCACTTTTCTCTTGGTTTAATCTAATATATATTATTAATAATTTAGTATATAATATAGATTTCAGAGATGTTAGCAATTTAGATCATTTATTCCACTACTTAAATGTATAGATCGATTCTTTTGTAACTAAGGTTAGCAATATTTAGTTTTCGTAAACTTTGTGTTTTAAATCGTATGAAACAGCCCCTCAGACCCTGTGTGGTTCACGTAAGATTCTTCCTCGCAGTTTGTGTTTAAAATCGTATGAAACTGTGCCTCAAACCCGTTTGGTTTAACTACGATTCTGCGACTTAGTCAACTATTCTCATGTTACTTTGTCTTTGGTACTTGTTAAATATCGCTTATATATACTTTTTTTTTACGTTGTTGACGAACTTGGCGTAATTTTAATTTTCTTATATCACCCTCTTCCTCCTTTTTTCTGGTAGAGATTATATATTTCTATCAAACACCTTATTTTGGTCCATTTCTAATTAATATACTTTCCGTAATCAGTGACTTCTGTTCATCCATTCACTAGCTGGCTTCATGACTTATTTTTTACTCCCTGTACTTCTATCTACATTAAATGTACTGTTTATTAACAATTTATCAATATTTTATCTCAACATCCGAGGTATTAAGGCCAACTTCGCTAATGTTCTCACCACTAAAGATAACATTCTTATTACACCCAAAGTTATTCTCTTTACTGAAACATGGTGTTATGACCCATCTGAAATTCCTGATATTCTGAATTACAAAATGTTATCCATCAGTCGCGCCAAAAAACGGGGCGGTGGAATATGCATGCATTTTAATAATTCTTTTTCTCATGATGTTCTTAACGAATATACTCAGGATTCTATGGATCTTGAAATATTAACCGTCTGTATCAATAATAAATATCTAATTGTTTTAGTTTGCCGTCCCCCATCAGGTAATTTTCCTACCTTTTGTTCATATATTTCATCGTTGCTATCCAAATTGCAAATTTCTCGGTGCTGTCAATATCGATTTCAATAAGCCCTCTACTAGCTTGAAACTACTTCTTGACCCTATCTATAGATCCGGATTAAAGCCCACGATACAATCATTTTCTAATTTTTCACTACAGCAGAGCTCTTACTCCGCGAACGATTCTTGTTTTTTCAACTCTAATTCTATAATATTTAGCCAAACTCTCAGAAATTAGGACGAGTTTCGTCCGAAATTTGAAGAGAAGAAGGAAAAGAGAAAAAGAAGTAAGCGAAAGCGCTTTGCAGCAAAAGCATCCCCGCTGGGAATAAGAGAATACGGGCGAGACCAAGTCGAGGTGAAGAGAGTGAAAAGGGGAGGAAGGAAGAAAGAGAAGGACAATCAAGGAGAGAGGGAATTTGGTTTCCGTCGAGAACGGTCAGAAAAAGTGTTGTAGAGCATAATTCGAATGATGAAAGGATTAGGAGGAAAAGAAGCAACAACACGAAGGACTTCGAAGAAGGTAATTAGATAAGAAATGAACTTGAGCGGAATAGGATTAACTTTCGTATATGGTGTAAAAGAAGGAAAGAAGTGAACAGCATATTAACCGAGGAACGTAGACGAGCAACGGAGGGAGAGGAGAGCCCCGTTCCCAACACGGAGGCACCTGCTGCGTTCTGGAATGAGAAACGACGAGCCGAAGGAATTCCATCTGAGGAAATTTCTACCGAGGCGATTAGCGAGCAGGCAGCATTACGCGAACTGGCGCCAGCTTCGGCGGTTTACCCCGCTTGCGTAGACACCCGCTGCTGCCGACGTTCACGTGAGTGCGCAACCCTTTGCTTACTAGTTAATTAGTTTGTGCGAGTGGTAAGTGTTTGTATCTACACGGATAATCAATCTAATGGAAACGTTAAATAGTATTTTGTTCCTGAGACGACAAATATCACATAGAATTTAATAACTGTACTTTAACGCTTGTGACAATTCTATTACATGTGGATATCAGCCACTCCCATTTCACGAGCCTCCCTTTGGTATCCGGATGACAGCGAGTTCTTCGCAGACTTATGCCGAATCGTCCCGCATTCAACGCCACATTTACAGTAGGACCTACGTCCGACGCATCTGCTATATTTCTGATAAGTAAGTGACCAAATTTATTTATTAGTAATTCGGCCACAGTATAGACTTCGCTACTGCCCTCAAATCGGGTTATTATATTATTATGGCTAATTCTTCTCCTTGTGTCTTCCCAAAAGGAAGGAGCCCTCCACCCTCCTGATGGTGGGCATAAGAACTTTCTTGGTTTTATTCAGAGACACAGATGAGACAAGCTCTAGCAATCCTACCGTAGCGGTTCCTGGGATTACAAGCAATTATATTTCATTAAAAAATAATAATTAGATGCTCTATGAGAATTTTATACACGCCATACCTCATATGTTTAAATTATTGATGAAAAATAGGAAAGAAAATTCCACAGCTTAGGATCGAACTAGGAACCTTCTGCTCACCGTGCAGATGCGCCAACCAACTGCGCCACTGCGGACATGGAAGCATTACATTATCTACATGCCCTTAGGACTGGTTGGAGCAGTACCCAGTTCGCAGGCCGGGACTTTCTTTCCTACTGGCGTAATAATCGTTAAAGAATAATAATTGGATGTTCTATGTGGATTTTATACAAGCCATACCTCAGACTCTGCTCCTGGTTCCTGATTCGATCCCAGGCTGTGGAATTTTCTTTCCTATTTTTCATCTGTCCAATGATAGCACTGTCAAAAAACTTTCAGTCCAATAGCACTGTTAAAAACTTTACCTTATTGTTGAATTTAATCCAACTATCAGCCTTGATATACACCAACTAGCCATCTGGACACTTTCGGTTTTAGACGTTTTGTCGAATATCTAGAAAAATACCTGATTAGATTCACCCTGTAAAAAATAATGCTTGAAATGCATTGTAGCTGTACCATATGCTTAAGAGGCTTGTTTTTCTCTTCTGTGTCTACTTGTATGAGAATAGCACGCATATTCATGGAGATATAAAGATTTCTTTAAAAAGGTCGAAATGTTTTCGTAAGTTTTTTGTTTATAACACGCAGGATTTTCAACTCAATGCAATTTCATATACAGGAAACTTGACAAACTACAGTACAGACAACACCCTGCAATCAGAATAAAAAAGTATTAAATATTTGATGAAATATGAGCAATTTTAATAAATTATATTTAACTGC
>JAHWFO010015822.1:0-15479 GCA_023313115.1 Rhysida immarginata | reverse complement strand
TGGTCCCCTATTTGCCTTCGGGAGAAAACCTTCGCTGAAATATATGAGGTGTAACATCCTTTTTACACCCCTGAAATTTCAGGATAATTCGTCAAGTATTTTTCTAGATATTCGACAAAACGTCTAAAACCGAAAGTGTCCGATTACTTTTGGCTAGATACTGTATACTGTGTGCTACATAGTTTCTTTGTTTATTAAAAGTTATTTTGTTAATCGAACGCCCTCCCTTTTACTATACACACGGGCTTGCAGGAAAGCCGTGACACAAACTCTAGGAATACCGACATTTCGCTACACGACACCTCGTGACAGAGACATTTGGAGACAGAGACACCTCGCTCTGAAAAGTTTGCGAGGCTTACACTTTTCTACACTTGTGCACAAGGTCAAATTCCAAACTCGTTTCCCTATTTACTATTACACCTGCCAAACTATTGTCAAAGTTTAGGCAGAATGCTTTGTAATAAATGAATACTTCCTCATTTACTTTGATACTCAAATAATAAATTAAACTTAAATTATTAATTGAATTGAGAAATTGTAAAAATTTAATAGTTTAAATCTTTTAAAATTAGCTTTTTGATTAAATATATGAAATTAGAAAACTCATGTTTTCATTGTTTGAACAAAAAAGCATGATTTTATGATTTTTTTTTAAAATAATGAGCGATTATTTTAAAGTAGGTTATTCATATACGTATTAAAAAGATATTGGCGATTGTTATATTAAAATATGAAAGGTTTTACCGGATAAATTTATGATTAAATTTGAGCAACATTTTAAAAATTTTGTTAAATTAAAATTAATTAAACAAGAGTCATAGACTCCTGGATTAATTGGTTAATTAGAAAAGTTTTATTCTAAAATGTGATCTAGGGAGGGTTTAGTAAATTCAATTTATGTGCGGAAAAAGGAATGAGTAAAAGAAAGCAGTGCATGATTTGATCAATGGAAATATTTCAATAAAAATAAATTATACGCAATACGCAAAAGTAAATTCATTGTTTCTGCACACTTTAGTATTATTATGATAATAAGTTATTAGAATAATGTCCATTTACAGTACATTTTTAATGCAAAGAATTTCAGTTATTACAAAACTACTGAAGATGTCCGAAAGGATGAAAGTTAACTCTAGGCAATAAAAATAATGTACTGTAAATGGATGTTATTTTTATGCAAAAGTAAAATATCATGGGCGTAACCAGGATTTTACATAGGAGGGGTTCAGTGGAGTGGGGGGGGGGGGGTTTTTAAATGCTTTTTTACTAGAAACAAAGAAAAACAAATGAACTTAAACAGATCAGGGAAATATAGAGGGGTCGTCCGAACCCCCCCCCCCCCGACCCCCCCTAGTTACGCCCCTGAATATTACAAGGTAGAAATCCATCTCTTCTTTATGCATTACATATTTACAATACTCATTTCCAAAAAAGTTGGGACAGTGCAACATATAAAAAGAATTTCAACACATTTGTTTGGATTATTGTATTGCCGTTTATTTCAACGCATTACAATACATAAACGATAAATTAGGCATGGGATCACATATCTTATATGCTTAAAGAAAGATACAGGTGGTTTTCCTGTTTGGCACGTGCAACACACTCCCAAAAAAGTTGGGACAGCACGGCGTTTACCACGGTGTGGCGTCACCTCTCCTCTTGATGACACACTGTAATCTTCTGGGCATCGATGACACCAATCTTTCTAACACCGTAACTGGAATTCTGTCCCATTCCTGTTGGATATAGGTTTTCAGCTGTTCAACTGTCCGGGGTCGTCGCTGTCGTAGTTTTCGTTTAATAATACGCCAAACGTTTTCTATAGGCGACAGATCCGGGCTGCAAGGGGGCCAATCCAACATACGAATGCGCTGCCGACGTAGCCATGCAGAAGTTATGCGCGCTGAATGCGGTCTGGCGTTGTCTTGTTGAAATATACACTGACGTCGTCCGAACAGGCGCCTCTTAGATGGCACCATAGCTTGTTCCAGGATCTGTATATACGCTTCAGCATTGACGGTTGCATTGTAGATGTGCAAGTCTCCCATTCCATGGCCACTAATACAGCCCCAGACCATGACAGACGGTGGTTTCTGTACCGAACGCCTGTAGCACGCGGGAATGTCCTTTTCGTCTTTGGTCCGGAGTGTACGGCGTCCATTATTTCCGTAAACAATCGTAAAGGTTGATTCATCGGACCACAATATGTTCTTCCAGCGTGCTTGGGACCAATTGCGATGGGCTCGAGCCCATATCAGACGGCGACGTTCCTGTCGTTTGTTGATGTATGGCTTCCGTTGTGCACAGTATAACTTAAGTTTGCATTTGTGGATGCACCGGCGTACAGTATTCAACGATAATGGCTTCCCGAAGAAATCGCGGGCCCACGTGGCTATGTCCGTAATCGCAGCATTTCTATGCGTGACGCAGTGACGTCGGAGGATCCGAAGAGCTCGAGCATTCAGAATAGGTTTTCTATCTTGGCCTTTCCGAACTGTGATCTCACCACTATCTCGGTAGCGCTTGATAATATTATGTACTGTAGATGATGACATAGGTTAAATCTTCTGGCTATTGCACGCTGAGAAACGTTGTTTGTGAATTCTTGAATGATTCGAACACGAAGATCTTCGCTAACTGGCTTGCCTGGACCCATCGTTCCGAATAAGTTACCTGAACGACGGATGGCAAATGTTATTTATACGGAATGTTATCCGACATCATTAGTACGACGTCATCATTCTAGATTATTCCCGAACAATTTGGAAGTTTCCACTACTAACGGCACTTTCTACAACGTGTGTCCCAACTATTTTGGAACGTGTTGCAACACCCCCATTCAAAATGAACGTCCCGGCCACGATACAAAATGTTTTGGTGCACACAGTATATTTATGTCATTTCATAAACGTATCTGCTATTTTGTATTCGTGAGAAAGTTTTGTTACATCATCCCTTTTTGTTTTTTCTATATATTTTGCACTGTCCCAACTTTTTTTGGAAATGAGTATTGTACTTCCAATATGTATTTTACGCAGGGCTGTGGAACGAATTGATTTACGTTATGTTATAACGTTACGTTACGCATTTTGTTATTAAATTTCGTTACGTTATGCATTTTTTTACTTGATTTCGTTATGATAGGTGTTGCGTTACTGACTATCGTTATCTTAGAAAATAACGTTATCATAACGTTTTAAAGGAGGGCTGTGGAACGAATTTATTTAAGGTATGTTATAACGTTACGTTACGCATTTTGTTATTAAGTTTCGTTACATTATGCTTTTTTGTTACTTGATATCGTTATCCTAGGAAATAACGTTATCATAACGTTTTAAAGTACTTTTTTCTTTTACTTTTTTGAGTCAAATACATGTGTAGCTGAATCTCTTGTACACAATGTTTGATATTGCATTCAAGTAATCCCATTTGTAGATAATAATTTATCTGGATAATTTTAAGTTTTTAACTTAATTTGATATAAAAAAAACTTAAACTGTTCTTCTATATAACAGCATTTTATGTTGCTTTATAAAACATTATTTCAGTAATTTGAGTAATTTAGTTTATATTATTTTAGTAATTAACATTACCTTTGGACAGTGTTGCCAGATATAGTAACTTTTTTAATGCTGATCTGGTATAAGAAACAATAAATCTGAACGCCGAGAATAATCATTTCACGCTAACTTGAGTCATTGGTAATGAAATGGCAATTCTGGCTATCTCAGCAAGAGGACTAGCTGACATCTGTTTCGCCCAACGTTGAAAAATGTTTGCTGACTGTGGTAAATAAAGAAGTTGCTCGAATTCCCACAGATGGTGTCGTAGATCCCTGCTAGTAGATGACAAGGTTCCTCTTCTTTCTTCATCTTTACACGCAAGTAAAGCTTTAAAATCAGTATATGGGATAGGTGGATCGCAGATTAATGTTGATGCAGATTGAATTGCAGGATTACTCTCCAGCAATGCTTGGACTTCTTCAGGGCTCCTGATCATATGTCTTCGATCTTCGATACCCTTCACAATTTCGATGGCGAAATCTTGTGCCTTTTGCTTTTGAAGAGGATTAAGCAGTACGTTGTATCGCAGATCAAAATAAATTCCAAGGAGGACCGCATTGTCATCCATTATTACTTTTAGATGGTTGCCAAGGGATTTTAGCAAGTCTTGAGCTAACTGAATGCCTTTGCAGTTCCTCTGTAAATCTAACGTGCATGTTGTCCAAATTTTTAGGAATTCTCCAGGTGTCAGATTTTCCTCTTGTAGTTGCAGCGTAGCCACTTTGACAGGATGTAAAACTTTCACAATGACGGCAACGTCATTCCACATTACGGAAGGCATGTGCAAATCCGTATTGATAGCATCCAAATCCTGACAGGATTGTTGCAATGCTGATAATGTCCCTGATACTGCGTGATTTTAATGCATCTTTTGCTGCAAGCTGAAGGGTATGTGCAGCACATCGCACACCTGTTGTCAATGACTGGAGTGAAGAAATATTCGCAAGAGCCAAATCTTTGAGTTCAACCTCGGTCGTGTTATCAGTTTCCTCCTCAATTGCGTAGAGATCAGGATACACGTCAGCATCTTTGTCATCTCCTTGTGTGATTCCATAAAGAACTGAACTGCTTTGATCATATTTCTACCACTGTCAGTAGTTATGGAATAGATGTGTGAAACAGGAATGCTGTAACGTTCTAGTATTTCTTTAAGTATATGATAAATTTCTTCTCCAGTATGTCGTTTTCTCATTTCTTTAACAGCTAATGTTCTAAGTTGTAGTCCTTCGCTTCCGACAAACTAAATATAATCCCTAAAACACTTCGGTCGAGTCTAGTAGCATTGTCCATTTTTACGCAGACACACTTTCCACTGACTTCGCTTTTAATTGTCTTTCTCAGTTCATCAGCTTTTTCTTGTACGAGTGATGCTGCTGAATTTCTGTCCAAACTCATGTTAAAGGCCTCTAGGATTAGACGGACGATTTTTTTAAAGCCCGAGTCCTCCAGACAGTTGAATGGACGCCCATCAACTGTTACTAAATCCACACAACCATCTAAAATGTGTTTTTGTTTAGTTTGATTGTGATAGCATCTCCTGTTTCCTTTATCACACGCTGGCGTTTCTTCGGTGGTATTGAGACCGATTCAGAAGATATCAAAGAAGTTCTTTGACTTGCGCCATTTTCTTGTTCTTTGGTGTCTTGCAACAAGGTGTCGTGATATCGCTTCATATGCTTATCATATTTCCTGCATGTTTTCCCTGAAAATAGTAATAATAATTATATAGGTTTAAATAATGGATCAGAACATTATAGGATTAATAAAAAAATGATTCAATTCTATCCTTTACTTTTCCTCTACAGATTGTACATTCAGCAACTTGATACTTAAAAAAACTGCATTTTGTTTGTTTGTTTTCTGTCCATATTGTTGTTTTTGAATATTGGGAAATTAATTGGATTAGCAATTACGAGTATCTATATGTAGATGATAAAGCGGCCCGACGAAATCATTACGAGTTGTAATTTACAACTTATGGAGTGTTGGTGTTCTGGAGGAGTCCATTGATAACAGGGAGGTGAGTGACATTAAAATGGCTTGTCATAATAATAATAAATAATAAAAGTTTTATTTCGATTCCAAAAATACTTAAAAGAAGACGGAATTGAAAAAGGATGCTTCAAAAGATTACAATATCTTAACAAGGAAGCTCCTAACAAAAAGAAATTTAAAAAAAATTTAGGCGTAGAAGCGACATTACTGCATATTTAAAAAATCCACTCTTTGTACAATACTTTGAACTAATAAAAATTATTTACAATCTTAATTTTTAATGGAATTAAATTCCATAATTTTATCGTTTGATTTGTTATAGTATTTAAACCTATTTGTTTACAGATTTAGCAATTCATAAATTATTCTTTAACCTCGTATTATAATCATGAAAATCCTGATTTTTACTAAAAGTGGTATTTTTAGAATTAATTTCCTAATACATAAGTATACCTAACGATGAAAAATGTGATTGTTTTAATAATACAATATAATTTATATAAATTTTCCCGTGTCATATTATAGTAAGAGATAACATGACATGAGGAGATTATAAAAATATACAATATAATGTGAATTTGCATTTGTATGTACACTGAGTTAGCAAAACTCATGGGATAGTTACTTAATATCTGGTCGGGCCACCTCTGGCCCTGTGGAGTGCAGCAATACGGCGTGGTAGTGAGTCTGCAAGTCCCTGGTACATTTCTGGAGGCAGTTGACACAAGATAGTCTGCAGAGCCGAAGATAGTTGCTGCCCGTTCGTGGGCGGATGATCCAGTGCCCGGGGCCTGACTTCAACACCATCCCAGATATGCTCGATGGGATTCATGTCAGGGCTCCGGGCGGGCCAGCTCAGTCGTTGCACCTCCTCTGCATGCTCCTCGAATCATTCGCGGACGACATTGGAGCGATGTGGTGGAGCATTGTCATCTTGAAAGACTGCTACGTCGTCAGGGTGTTGAAATGTCAAAAACGGTTGCAGATGGTCTCCGATGAGTTGACGATACCGTGGACCATTCAACGTTTGGTCCAGAATAACCAGAGGGCCCATTCCAAACCAGGAAAATGCACCCCAGACCATCACTTGTTGGCATGCCCCACCACCCTGCACCACCACCTGTTGGCATGCGGAATCCATCGTTTCGTGAAGTCTGCGCCACACACGGTGCCTCCCATCAGCTTGGTACAGTTGATATCGTGACTCATCTGACCACTGTTGCAGAGTCCAGCCAAGATGGTTGGTGGCAAATGCACGCCGGAGTGTCCGATGACGCTGGGTAAGCATTGGCACCCGTGTAGGGCGACGGCTGCCAAACCCGAGGGCATGCAGATTTCGACGGATTGTCCACCGAGAGACGTTTCTAGTGCGGCCAGTATTGAATTGGTCTGTGATTTGCTGCACTGTTGCGCTCCTGTCTCTCTGAATCATTCGTCCCAGGTGTCGCCAGTCACAATCATTCAGGGCAGCTGGACGCCCGGTATGGTGCCTGTTGTGGACTGTGATGCCTTCATCCAGCCATTCCCGATACACCCTGGAGGCAGTTGAGCGGGGAAAGCCAAATTCCTGCACCACTGCAGAAATGGAACATCCCATGCGTCGGGCACCTACTATCATACCCCGTTCAAAAGACGTCAACTCGTGACGACGTGCCATTTCTGATTAGTCACTTATCCAAGCTCTTCCCACAACGTCTAATGGTCCATTCCCAGAATCCGTTACCCCTGTGAATTCGTAAGCCATGCCCATCAATCAATGTGCTTGCTATCCCATGAGTTTTGCTAACTCAGTGTATGTATTGTAATGCACAATAAGCGTAAGAAAAACTTTGTAACGTCCCCTCTTTAAAGTTAACAGGCCGGGAAGATACGAGTAGAGAGAGATTACCTTGAAGCAAATTTACAACAAGACAAGCTCTGTCTAAAAAAAACCAAGTCAAAAAATACAAAACTACGAAAAAGATGAAAAAGAAGTAATCAAAAAAAAAAAAAGACTAAACACTCTATATACGCTTAGCCCTTGTTAAGGAGGTTTAATTTTATTGACAAAGTTCAAGCAAGGATAATCACATTCCAAATGAGAAATGGAAAACAAAATAAGCAAGCTTTCAAATATCAAAAGTAAACTTCGGTTTCTTCTTTCTCCTTAAATTTCGATTCGACACTGCATTTAATCGCATGTAATCGATTCCGTTGACACTTGCGAAAATTGACTGGTTAAACAGACCAGATCTTTTATTTCGAAAAATCAAAGATTAATTAACAAGGGTAAGGTAAAAAATACAAAAAAGGAAAAAAAGGTAATTGATAGCCAAAATTCGAAAACAGCAAAATAAATATGACATTACTATCGCAGGGAATAACTCTTCGGAAGTCGACCCCGGGCAGCAAACTAAAACACAAAAACTTACTTCCTTTCGAATGGGGTTTTATCTCTTACCGTTAATTCCGTTTTTTACTTCAGATGCGACCCGTAACGAGTGTGCTAATCAAAATATCAAAATAAAGCTTCCTTAATGTTCAATAAGTTCCCGAGATCTATTCCGTCGAGTTATTCTTACAAGCCGTTCTCTGGTTTAGCGAAAGAAGCATAACATTCTCGATCCTAAAAGCAAAGGAAACAAATTGAACAAATGAATACATAACACGCTAATTAAAGTTATTGCGGAATTATAAAACAACAATCACTATATTAGGTCAGGTTTCATATTTAATTTTTGGTAACACATTATCTCTATATTCTATTAACAGGATTAATTTTTTCTTTTACTTAAAATAACTGTCTGGTACCTAAGCCGACACACTGGAGTTCTAAGAGGCTTGCTTCCCAATGCGGAGTTACTCAATAGTCTCCATGGTTTCTCTTGTAGAAATGCAAGTCGAACGCTAACGAGATGGCGTCGTGTAGACCTTTTGAAAATGGGAGGTCTACGGCAACCCTATGAGGAAGGAAAGAGAACGATGAAACAGTTACTTTTCGGAGTGAACACAGAAATTACTCCACAACGGTGTCACATTGTCATCGTGGGTTTTTCGTCAATAGAGAATATCAGTAGTCGATGTTGACGTTCCTTTCAACGTTCAGTAAACTAAAGCTGGAGCCATAACTCTGGAGAGGTGCAGCGTAGTAGAGAGGAGAAGATCCTTCCTAGATCATGTCGTCGGCCCAACTCTTCTTCTTGCTTGGCTCTGGCTTGGAGGGTGGGGGGGGGGGAGAATCATCTCTGGTGGACTCCAAGCCAGACTCCAAGGCTACGATCAGGAGGTAGATATTACCTCGGCGGGACTGCCGATCTAACTGCCTATACTATCTTCACAAGCTTAGCAGCAAAACTGTGGCAACAACAGCACGTGCTGCAGCAACTCACGCGGCATGGGCCACGCACTCACAAAAAAAAACAACACAAGTGAAGTTTAAAATTAAACGATACATTGTTAAGAAAAAAACATAAACTAATGATAACAATAAGAAAACAATAAGAGACCAAAAGATAATAAAATTAAACGCAAAAAAAAAGGCTTAACACCAATTAGGCATAGGAAACTAAATAAAAGCTTAAAATTAAGATAATCTTCTCTCGTTCTAGACATCAAATAAAAAGAATATCTCAACAAATACAGGAACAAATAAAATGAACCCACCATTCCCAAACATAAACAAATATTAAAAATTCACAGAGATCAATAAATATGTATCAAATAACACAACTGTCCCTCTAAATAAAAGTGGGGCGTTACAGTATGCATGTATATATGTATGTAATAGTAACCCTGGAAGCTCAATTGGTTTCTTCAATTTTTATTTTTTCGTATGAGTTCATGCTTGAATGACAAGACATTTTAATGTCAGTCACCTCCCTGTTATCAATGGACTCCTCCGGAACCCCAACACTCCTGATTATATTACCGCTTGTTTCCCGCAGCCTAGATTTTGTTATGTTTCCGTTATTATCCTGCTTTAAAAAATTTCGTTACGTTATGCATTATGATACCGCTATTAATATCGTTATTTCGTTGCGTTTCAGTTATGTTCCACAGCCCTGATATTGTTATTTCGTTACGTTTCCGCTACACTCCGCAGCCCAGATTTTGTTATGTTTCCGTTATTATCCCGCTTTAAGAAATTTCGTTACGTTAAGATTATAATACCGATATTAATATCGTTATTTCGTTACGTTTCAGTTACGTTTCGCAGCCCTGAAAGTTTTACGTTATTTCACTGTTTTTTTTTTTCTGTAATTTTTTTTCAATAATACATACAATGCATAATGTACTCTTCATTTTTTCCCTTAGACTACGTTCGCACTACGAAACTAGTTACAAATTGAACTAGTTTCTTTTCTGGTTGCAGGTGAACCAGTTCTAATTGAACATTAGTTTTATCATCCTCCTGTTCGCACTGGAAATCCTCTTTAGAGGTGGAAATCCAGTTCCAGACACAACAAATACAGCGTGCCCTGGAATGATTAATAATGCTTCTTCATCGTTATTTAAAGACGGCGCTTTTTGTTTTCCAAATTTATTTTTTGCCATCTTTCCACTTTTCTTGATTTGTTTGAGATTGAGAACACTGTTGTTCGGTAGCTATTGTGTATTTTTAATCCTTGATCGTATCGCTATTCGTGAAGACTTATGGGAAAGCTACCCAGAAGTCTTTGCATGAACAAGCACTCTCCAGCCCCAGATCCAGTTTGAGAAACTAGTTCTTCTTACACCCAGTTTTGTTCGCACCTCACTGATAATACTAGTATCTCTGATAGAACTAGTTTCTTTTGGCTAGTGCTCGTTACAGTTTAGTTTGGGGCAAGCCCCAACGCTCCTTGTCAAAAATTGTTCCCTTGTGACGTTATCACGTGTTAGGTAAAATAATCAATTTATAATAGAATTGATCATAGGAATAATAGAGGGTATTATTCAACTTCTTTACGAGAATATAGTAATGTAAGTGTTTTTGACGTAGTGGCATATCAAGTGGAGATAATGTAGAATTATAAATTTGGATAATTATTGGAAGGCACACGATTGTGAAATAACAGGAGGGGTGGAGCAATGACAGGAAGAGACGTTCTTTTCGAATTTTAATAAGTATTGCTGATACTGGTCATTGGAATGCCCCAATAAATAGATATGTTGTTTTTTTGATGAATTGTTTGTAACACGGATTTTGTGTAGTATTTGGGATCGTTGCTATTTTTATGGTTTATTCACTTTTTGAACTTGTGAATTGTTAAGAGGGGAAGAGAGCGGATGCTTGCGAAGCTATAAATAAGAGAGAAACCGAAACTTCTTCATGAGTCATGCTTGAGAGTTGATAGAGGTAGGCTGCGTTGCCTTCTCCTCTCGCATGGTATAACAGCAATGATGAGAATTGATTCGAAATAGCATTTGCGAAAAACGCTGCTGTGCAACTTCCACAGTTAGCCAAGTAGCTAGGCTGATTTCTATAACTCAATTCATTGTGTGAGCAGGCTCATCAAACGGAAATAAGTAGAAAGATGATGTGGGTTAAGCAAGTAGGCAGTCGTGAGGGAGGCGGAATGCTCTCTCCGGCGACTGATTGAGGGAGGTGGATCAGACGAGATGCGCCACGGCGGCTACGTAACCTCCGTAGTCACTAATGCGATCCGGTGGCTCTTTCCTCCCGAAATCAAGGCTTGCAGAAACTCATAAGTCATCATACAATATGGAAAATTTGACATTATGGTATAGTGACTCCCGATTGGACATTTAATGATATAAAGAGACTCCCGAATAAGTAACATTGAAATGGAACATGTATGTAATTGATATTCTTCAGAGTTGTCTGTTATGATTAGAATCAAAGTATGGAAATTGGAACCCCGACATTCTTCAGAGCAATTGTAAACGATCAATGCAACATTCTTCAAGTGAGCAACGTGATTATTCTTCAAGCGACAGGCATAATTAGGAACCCGACAATGAGAGAGGAAGACAACGGCATATTATGCGAGATCTTCTGTTGAACTTAGTGGGGACACTTTGAGACTTCCAGTGGACTCACTCACTAATCGATCCGGATTTTCTTCAGATGTGTTTTTGTGCTTCAGAGTGCTAAGTGATATAATTTATGGCCTGTTTAACACAAAGGTGTTTTAGTGCATTAAAGTGGATTAAAAGTGCTTGACAAGTCTGCAGGTGTTTGAACTACGTAATTGTAAGTAGAACAGAAATTTGATATATTGATCTAATTGAGTGTCATGACAAAGGTATGATAAAGAAATAGATTTGAGAGAACTTTCTAAAAATAGAATTTTGAGTAGAACTATCTCTTTCCTCAGTGCAAATTGATTTTTATTGACATTTATTGAATTTTGCATGTCATATTAGATATAAGTACTTGGGGAATTTTAGTATTAACTTTCTTTTCTCGTGTTAAGATCTATCTACTTCTTCTTCATATAGATTTAAGGCTTTATTTAACTTTGTGTCTCGTTGGTTTATTTACCTTTGAATAAAAAGAATATTTATTTAATTCCAAACCCTGCTTTCCTTATTGAAATAAATAAGTCACAACCTGCCACTTTTAAAAGAACCCAACCTATGTCCTTGATTTTGTGTATTGAATTTATTTGAGCATTTTATTGAGCTGGCCGTCTTAGAATTCATTGCATTGGATTCTGATCTTAAGAAGGGGGGGTGGTTCACTCAAGCTGATTGAGGTTGCATTGACACCCATTATATTAATTGTGAAGTCAACGACATAAGGTTACACCCTCCCCTGCCGTCTAGAATTTTAACATCAAAAAGACAATGCAGTCTGTTTATTTATTATAAAAATTGAAGGATCACTTTCACGATGATTTTCTATTATCCTCTTTATTATCCTCTTTGCTTTATTATTGTCCTAGCTTTGATAGAGTGTATCTTTGTCAAGCTTTTACAGATTCAATTCCCGTGTTCAATTTTTTTTTTATTCCAGGGTTCTTATGTCTCGTCATTCTTTTCTTCTACATCTTTTATCTATGTATTACTGATTTTCTTTATTAACGTATATCAAAGAAATATAACCCATAAGTTTATTACACAATTAAAAAAAAAACAACTTTGAAAACATTTTTAATTGAATACCTCATTAAAATAAGTGTAGATATTTATTTTAGTTTGTGCACTGAATTTAAAACGTGAGAGAGAAGCAGGGAGGTCTTGTTTCATATTACAGCAAGGTAATTCTTCATTTTAAAAAATAAAGAAACAGAGAGTGATAAGTGAAGGCGAAAAATCTTTAATATGAAAGGAAGATGGTGAACCCCAATAAAGTGTTAAAGCATGTAATCCAAAAAATGAAAAGATCTAATTTGATGATGTCACCGTGCTCTTTTTTTATAAAGAAATAGTTCCATTATTAGCTATTTTTAATTCGGCCTTGATAGAGCTGAAATATTGGAATGACACAATTTCTCTACTGTTAAATGTTAAAAAAACAAAATTAATTTTTTTCCATTAACGAAATAAAAGTAATATTCCAATTAATCCTCAGGTTTAGTATGAAAATCAGCTTATCGATCCCACATGGGTCTTTAAGTATCTGGTTCTAGTTCTAGCGCATGATTTAACCTACAATCACCATATTGATTCTCTGCTTTTGAACCGTAATAAAAAGCAAAGAATGATCTCCAGACTCTATTTTCGTCTGAGCAATATCCTATTACTTCTTTACTACGCTTGGATACACTCCTCATTACGTTACTGTAACATATTCTGGGGATCCTCCATTTTCTATAATTTATCCCGTTTTCTAAAACTTCAGAAATGGTTTTTGCGTATTTTATTTGGAATTTCTAAACCACAATCGTATCACACTACTTTTCTCGTATATCCATTCCTACTATATTTCAGCTCTATTATATTCAAATGTGCGCATTTATTTATATAAGTATTAACTCCCATTTATTTCTATCAACTCCTATAATTATTCAGTCCCATAAGGATAGGCTTAACTATAGTACCCGTAACGCGAGTGAAATACGCCTCCTATTAGCTAAACATGGTTATCGTTCTAGATGTATTTCTAGCATTTGGGTAAGATACTGGTCTTGTTTACCTGCCGGAATCCGTCTGCTATCTCCTTATAATGTATTTCGTAAAGACTTAAAGAAATTTGTAATTTCAGATATTTTCTCTATATTAAGTTAGAATACTCCACTAGAAACAAATTTCAGTTACAATTTTGATCTAATGCCTTTTTTGATTATTATTTATGGATATTTAAACAGCGTTCTTACGAAACGGTTTAACTTTTTGTAAAAAAAAATTTCTGATTATAATTGCTGTGTAAGTTAAGTTTTACTAAGTTTATGATCTTATTGATTTACCATCATGTGTTAATTAATCTCAAATGTCTACACTCAATTAATATTTTCTAATAATAATATTCTAAATGTTTACAGTGTTATATTATTTCTTATTGAACTTATTCTCTGTAGTCATTATGTTATATTATTTTGTTTTTTGTTCTTTATGTCTTTTCCCCTTCCCTTTTTCCTTTTTCTTACTAATGGGCCTTTTTCAAACGAGAAAGCGCGAGATTATGGCCGCGCTCATGCTTGATCGAAAACGAGGCTGCCTGGTCAAGCGCAGCTTGCTGCTAAGGAATGAATGCTTATTCAGTCCCTTTTTTTAAATGCACTACCACAGATATCATTGAAGGATGTAAAAGAAATTATTAGATTTTCAGTTCCTTCTTCAATGATGATCATTACTTCAAATTCGTTTGACAAATGGGGTTTATTTTGTCGTCGTTGTTGTTGTGTTGTTGAATAACCCGCAATGGGCTACGTTCTTTTCAACTCATTATTATTCCTTTCCTGAGTCCAAAATTCTTCATTTTTTCCCGAAAAAAACACTCCCCAACCTGGTTTCATGGGGTGTACGTTTTTGTATGTCTGCTTGTGGAATTTGTAATTCTTCTATGCCCTTTTGTGTTTCATTTATCTAAGTATTGGCTATTTTCAATTTTGACATATATTTGAAAATTTTTCCTGTGAGCCTATTGGGGTTTATTCTTTCAAGATTTTCATAAAAAACTATTCTCCTTTTCCTAACGGTACAGTATCAGTAATTTTTTCAGTATGTGTGTATATTTCATTGTTGCGACGTACTTTAAATATTGACCCCAACATTTTTCTTAATATTTTTCTTTCAGCTACTTTCAGTTCTTGAGTTAACAATTTTTTGATCAGGGTCAGACACTTAGCTGTATGAAGTGCTTCTGGGCGTATTACTGCTGTTTAGTGCCAAAGTTTAGCGTTGAATGATATTGACTTCTTATAGATATCTTTGGTGAGGAAATAGGCCGATTTCATCTTACTGACTCTTGCTTTATAAGCTTTTTTCGCTTTGTTAAATTCTCCTAACTACTTGAACTTTTATTTATTCTGTCAAATTATCATATTGGGTAGTCTTGTCGTTCGTCATAAACTTGGTTTTTGGAAGGAGATTTTTTAAACTATCTCTTTTAACTTTTTGTCTTATGTGTTATTATTTTCATTGCATGGATTGCAATAAACAATCATTGCCAGTGCGTTTACATTTATACTTGCACACAGATATGCAATATATAAAATGGTATTAAGATCCATTAATTAATTGATTGATTAATTGATCTTGCCATATTGATATAAAAATATAACAAATAATAAAAACAAAAAATGAAAATTTAAAAATTATAAAAAAATAACATCCCAATATAATTTTAATTGATTTCAATTAATAAAATATATTATACAAAAGGTATATGTTAAACTTATGTTTATTTTCCACACTCAATTTATTCATAAAAATTGAGAAACCCCAACGAAAAACAAAAACAGAAAAAATAATAAAAGAATATTAAAAAACACCCACCCCTTCCCTATTTACATTGGAACTAGCCGCATAAAAAGTGGCGAAAATTAT
>JAHWFO010015821.1:20702-40863 GCA_023313115.1 Rhysida immarginata | reverse complement strand
GTAAAGAAAATTATAAAAAAAATATAAGAAAATATTTTTTTAACTTATTCATGAAATATACACTGAATGATCAATTTATCGGAGATATCTCTTACGGAAAATGAATCGGCTTCCAGTGTCACCCAAAAAATGGAACAAGCCGAAGCGGTATATAAAAGGGATGCATTGGATCACAAGTTGAAGTCAGCAGCAGAAGTCGACTGAATATGGGTAAATCCAAGGATTTGACCGACTTTGAATGAGGCCTGATCGTTGGAGCCCGACGGGCGCATTTGAGCATTTCGCAAACCGCGAACCTTCTCAGGTTTTCTCGTGCAATAGTGTCAAGGGTACTCCGTGAATGGCAGTTATGCCAAAAAATAACCTCCAACAAACACAACTCCGGACGAAACAGGGCCGTGGATGAACGAGGTCAACGGCGAATGGCACGAATCATCCACAGCAACAGAACGGGAACAGCACAACAAATTGCAGTGCAAATCAATGAGGGAGCATCCCAACCCATTTCGGAGCACACGGTCCAGCGCACCTTGCATCGAGCTGGATTTAACAACAGGTGGTCAGTACGGGTACCGTCGCTATCACCGCAAAATAAGAAAGCCCGCCTGTTATGGGCACACAGGCATCGCCACTGGACACTGGATGAGTGGAAGAAGGTCGCCTGATCCGACGAATCGTGGTTCCTACTTCATCATACGGACGGCAGACTGCGCATCTGGCGCAGACAGCACAAGGCCATGGACCTATCCTGTCAGCAGACAACCGTACAGGCGCCATGGACCTATTGAAACATACTGGGTCTTCTGATATCCGTAGACATATCCCTGAATGCGACACACTATCTGAACATTGTTGCTGCTCAGGTGCACCTGTTCATGATGACTGTGTTCCCTGGTGGTGACGGACAGTTTCAGCAGGACAATGCTCTCTGTCACCGTGCGCGAATGGTCTCTGACTGGTTCGAGGAGCATGTCGCGGACTTCCACCTGCTTCAGTAGCCAGCTCGGTCTCTCGATCTCAACCCGATCGACCATTTATGGGATTAAGTGGAGAGAACCATCCGACGCCTTCCCACACTACCGTCCAACCTTCACCAATTACGGGACGCTGTGATGTCAGCCTGGGCTGCTATTCATCCGCAACGATTTCAACACCTTGTTGAATCCATGCCAGCACGTATTCAGGCAGTTTTCGCCGCTAAAGGAGGCGCAATACGTTATTAGCGGGGTGTCTCTAATAAATTGATCGTCACTGTATATGCAAATACATTGATGTTCAAAAGTGCGTTTTAAATATATGACTTTATATTGTAAATATTTAAATTAATAAATATGAAGTTACTTCATATAAAAATGGTAATACAAAATTTACTATAAATTTTGTCATGAAGTGCCTATCTGACATTTTACATACGCATTCTTTTATTAGGAAACATTTACATCTTTTTATCGAGCTTTCGCTTACAATTTTCGAAGTTAATTTTTTAAATTAATTGTCGTGGAGTGGCTGGGCGGAGGCTTATTTTTTATGTTTACTTAAGGATTTTAATCATATTTTGTAGGGTGAGAGTACATATTTAGTAGATAAAATAACTGTGTCGAATATCTCTGTAGGTGCTTTCGTTGCCGGCTTATAGTCATCAACGTTTTCAAAATTCCGGAATCGGTTATGAGAAGACTATTAAAGATAGAATAATTTGGTCTACACCACTGAAAAGAACAGCGCGTTTTCTTTAAGAATAAGCTGTTTTTATTACTATATTTTCTCTAGAACGTTTTTATTCATAACTTTTTAACATCGGTACCCCAAAAATGCAGGGTAGGGGAGATAGTTTTGAGCATAGAATATCTTAGCTATTTAACATATAATCCCCGTTTTTCCAAAATGCCCAAATTTATCAAAATCTATGCATCTATGCAGTAGAAGCAGAGAAAATAATCCCTGAAGTTAAAAATTTTGTAGAAAACACAAAGCGGAAAAATTAGCTTCAACGTTTTTAAACAATGAAGTGGACGTTTCTCTGCATCGACGGAGGGTTGTTTACAATCTATGGTAACGATTTGCATGGCGCGTGACGTCTAAACCAATCAGCGTAGGTATGCAAATTTATGTAAAAGTACAGGTGAGTACTTAAACATTAGTGTGGCAGGTGGCGGGTTAGTTTGCTCTGAGAAATGCCGCCGAAAGTGTCACAGTTTTGGGAAGGGTACATGACAGCCCTTTCCGACGCGAAATTCAGTTATTCCGCAATAATTACGGCATGTAGGAAAAGAGGTTTCACCATTTCGAAGAAAGGATTCATAACGTGTTGGCTGGTGTTGTTTTGGCCCGTATAGGACAGATTTTTGGGACTGTAAAGCAAGCAAATCCAAGGACACCTACAAGTCGCACAAAGGCTGTCATTCAGAAAGTCAAGAAAATGGTAACGGGGAACAATCCAGCGACCCAAAGGACCATTGCTGCTAAGGTAGGAACATCTCTTCGTACCGTAAACAAGATTATCCATAAAGATTTGGGACTGCAAAAGAGACATAAGAGCAAGGTTCACAAGCTCTTGCCAAGGCACATTTCAGAACGTAAGACTAATTGCAGAAAACTGTATGAATATCATCTCGCTGGGGATAAATGGAAGTATGTGGCCACATTAGACAAAGCATATGTTTATCTGTCGGACAGCAATAAACCAAGGGCGATTTTTTATCGCCCACTGGGAGCCAAATCGTTTCCAAATTGGTACAGAGAATGTCGTGAAAGTTTTTCGAAGGGATTCATGATCGTCGCGGATTATTCCTATAGAGGCAAGCTACAAATACGAAGAGTGACTCAAAATGTAAAGGTGAATTATGCGTACTATTAGGAACACGTTCTGACACCAATTTATACAGAGGAACTACCTGCTCTTTACGGAAACGACGTTGACAAGGTCCGTCTCCATCAAGACAAAGCGTCCAGCCATACGTCCAAATCGACACAGAATTTTCTGACATGAATGGAACAGCAAACAGGAATCCAGGCTATACCGTTTACCGAGATACCAGTGAAGTCTCCAGACGCGTCGCCCGTGGATTTTTGCGCATTTGGACTATTAAAACGAGCCTTGGGAAGCCGACGTCCTCGTTCATTGGATGGACTATGGAAATGTTGTCAGCAGGAGTGGCAACGTATAAGTCTTACCGTTCTTCGCAGTAGTCTACTGCAATGGAAACTGCGCTGCAGAGCGATAGTAGTATCCCATGGCCATCAAATAGAGCATGATCGTTGGTGCAGAAAGGGAATTTCGGGGAAATAAGACCGAATTCGTATCGTTACCATAGATTGTAAACAACCCTGCGTATGCAAGGTAGCATAATAAGGTTTGCACCATTGGAAAGATCATTTTATTTACATTAAAAATACATGTGTGTAAAGATATTTTTCTGTCCCAAAATGTTCTCCTCCTGGCCCTTTCCAAAGTTGCTTATGAAAATCAGTGAATAACTAGTGCATGAATGCAATTATGGATGCTTTTTTTAAAAAAAATTTGAGCTGTTTTAGTCTTCTGTGTGTGTGGACTGTTTTAGTGTGTTTTAGATAAATTTTTATTCAGAAATCAAAAAAAATTTTGAAAACATGGTTTTGGTAACTCTTTCGGCAAAATATTGGGGGTGGAGAAATCTGGGGATAAAAGAGAATTCATTGCATTAGAACACCTAGGGAAAAAGACAGAAGTCATTACTTTAGAGATAACTTAGGGAAAAAAGAGAAACATTAGAATGATCCTGATGCATACGATGTTCTACCTTCTCCTTGGCGATGGCTAATTCCTTCCGCAGACGTTTACTTTCTTCACTCTCGGGTTCCATACTTTTCACTCTAATGGTGTCCTTCTTCTTCATGTTATCTAGTGAACGTTGACATATCTTCATGATCACTGCATGCTGGGTGGCTCCTCTGTTGAATTTCCCAATTACTATGGCGACTGTGGTGTCAATCCTAGATTTAGAAACAAATTTAGTTTTAGGGCATTTCTTCCAAATAAGGCTGTTGAGTGACTCGTTCGCAGTCTGAGTCTTCCCTTCCAGGCATCCACGAAGAATGTTATCGGATCCTAAATACTTGTATACATCGAGCACCTTCTGTCCAACTTCGCGGTTCATTGCAGTTCCAAGCTTGTCGTCATGCTTTTCTGGTGTCTCGCTCCTGGCTTTGGCTTTGTTGAAGAAGCGCCACGAATCCTCCTCTGTTGGACAAAATGCATGATGAGAGTCATCATCTGTTGAAATAGAATGGAACAAAGTAGCCCAAACAGCATTCCGCATCTTCTCCAAGTCACCCTTGTCGCTGTCGATGGCATTCCTATAATAAAACCGAAAATTTTGAATTTTTATATCGTTGAGGCTTCCTGGTGGAGGTCTTCCACGACCTTTCAGCTTCAGCCCATACAAACCCTTCCACATCCTCTTGGCTAGATGGTTGATATACTTCAGCTTCTTAATGGTGACATCCTTGCCGTAAACCTGCAATTCAGACAATGTCAAATAAGTCTTAGCATCCTCGTCGCAAAGCATCTTGGTGTACCGGAACCTGTACTTCTCCACACTCCTGGTCCATATGGCTTTCACTGCTTCCACCTCCATGGCACCTGAAGATCCTTTGTGGTCCTTCTGGCACTGGTCCTGGTGATCTTCATACCATTTTTCGAATTCTTCAGTTTCTGGGTCTATCTTCTTTTCCTGTTCCTGGCAAATCCTGTAATATTTACTCAAAATTTCATAATCAATAACCATCCCAGTAAACACCTCGATGACAATCCCCACCCCGTAGTTAGACCTATGGCCGCGCCTATGCCATGTCCCATTGGAGCTGACGCTGAACTTGATGATATCTTCATCTGTCATGTCTGGCTTGAATAACCTGTAATAATCGCGAATCTTCCGTGCTGCAATTTGGAGTGTTTCTTCACTCGCTGACGCTGAAGCCGCTTTAATCTCCTTCGCGTGTGTGGCGAACGTCAAATGGTGCATAAAATCCATACCTACCGATGAAAAAAATTTTCATTACGCCCCGCATACCCAATCCCAGTTTGGACTCCTCCCTAAGTTAATCTTCTGTTCACTTCGTGTGAACGATCCTTTTCGGAGTTAGGTCTCGAAGATTCTTTGGCCCCTAAAACCTCACCGCATACACTGCAGACTAATTCAACCCTGTAAACAACACCGGAAACATTTTTAGTTCTTCACTCCACCCCCATGCTCCTACACACGCTGCAAAGCGTTCTATCCGGGAGGTCACCTAAAAGAGCAACGTCAATTAGTTTAAAATTTGGTGCGTTGCTGCTTGCTGTTATTCTATTATCTTCAAAAGCCTGCAATTTAGAGAAAGAAACAAATTTATTAGTCGGTGTTGAACTCGAAGTCGACGGCACATTTGCACCACCTGCCACGTTGCTCATTGTCTCGATGTCTTCTTCGTCTTCTGCCGTTTACCAAAAAGCTTCGGTTTTGGCATGATGAAGTTTTTATTTTCTTTTATATATTTTATTTATCTCAAAAAAAAAAACCCAGCAAAAATCTGGAAAGTTGTACGCCACAACCACTAGCCACGCATTCAAGATGGAGACTGACGCCACGCCCAGCCTCTTGGCCAATCACAGGACGCGTAGCGACCCCATGATCGGCTTTAGCAAATCATGTACAAGCTTTTATTTTTCTCTTGGAATTTTGAAAATTTTTTATAAAAAATTCAACGTGATTGGCCAAAGAGGGCTCAAGCTTGGCTCCAAGCATAAAGATTGCTCTTTCAGACCAAAAAAAAAATAGGCGCGAATACATGGATTAATGATACATGATAAGTTTTCGCGAAGTTTTGGCTGCCCGAGTGCGAAAATTGATACGAGGAGGGGTGGTGGTCCGCTCTTTAATCGCCGCTGTGCGTCCCTAATACAGTGGCTAGAAGAAATAGTGTGTCCATTGCCGCTGATTTCGTGTCATTATGACTGATGACACCGCCAGATGGCACGACAATCTAATGCGCCGACAATTACTCTATAATGCTTGGGGTTCAATGAAACTTTAACTGCACGAACGCTTTAAAAATACTTGATTAATAAAATAAAATAAGATTGTAAACTTGAAATAATATCCAGATAAACTAATTAAATGAATTTCAAAGCCGTATTCGTTTTATTTATTATTTAATCGAATAGCTGTTGTTATAAAAAGTTATGCGCAGAAGATAATTATATGAAAAAGTATAATGGTTTTTAAATTGAAATGTTCTTTTTATATTTTACAAATTTCATAATTTATAATTTATTACATGTTATTGTGTAAGTCTGAGCTTTAAAAGTTTACTTTTCTCACGTTTTGCACTTCTTTCTTCGTTTAGTGTTTTTACTAGAAAGTGCAAGCGCGTAAGAACGTAGAACTTGATAATGCTATTTGTTACTGCAGAGTTATATTATTATATTTTAACTTTTAATTTAGAGGCACATAATGAAACCGTAAAAAAAATGAAAACCATCCAAGAAATGAGAAAAATGGCTATTCGATTAAATAATAAATAAAACGAATACTACTTTGAAATTCTTTTAATTAGTTTATCTGGATATTATTTTAAGTTTACAATCTTATTTTATTTTATTAAACAAGTATTTTTAAAGCGTTCGTGTTGTTAAACTTTCATTGAATCCCATGCATTATAGAGTAATTGTCGGCGCAGTAGATTGTCATGCCATCTGGCGGTGTCATCAGTCATCATTACAATCTCATGCCTGCATTGAGTATTCAATGGACACACTATTTCTTCTAGCCACTGTAGTCCCTAAACACGGCTGCCGGTGCGCAATTCAAACATGGCACCCGTGCTGGCAGTGAACCTGGATAAATCTGTGTATATTTTCTCACATTTATAATTCATTTTAAATAATGAAATTTCACCTCTGATTTGGCAACTGTCCATTAGACGAGCTCGGCTTATACATTATTTCGTATAAGACGAGCTCGGTTTATAACGTATGTCTTCACTTTGATCTTAGCCAAAAGGTCGAGAAGCGATGTATTTTCATTTTTTTTCTATTTTGTTTCTGACAATCGTCAATCTTATTTTCTTTTTGGATAATATGGAAGACCGCTCGGGGTTGGTTAGGCTTCTTGACTACCTCAGTGCATTTCGTTTGGAATTTATTCTGGTTCGATGAGCTTTGTGAAAGCGCTGCTTTCGTTCCATCTGAAAAAATGTACGGTTCACTGTTCGATTGCCGATTGTCAACGTAGCTCTTCTTTCACAAAACGTGTATTCCCACCCTTTCGAGCGCTGTCAATAGTTCTGGTATGGCATGTCCAAAGTTGAATGGGATTGCTTTCTTCATATTCCCACAGATGTTTCGCTAGCTTGTCAAACGAAAAGAATATATGTCCACGATTTAAAACAGGCGGCCGTAGACGCATAGCGACGATCAAAAGCGAGCAGCATCACCACCACTATGTGTTGCGTATTTCGTGACTTATCCGATTTCACTATCTGCGCGTAACCCGTTTAAATATACGCGAATTCGTTCGCGAACTACTCCTTTGAACGATTCTCGCTTGCCAAAGTGCCGCCATGGAAGAAGTAGAATTCTACTTATTCCATGGTGCTGCGTCGCTCACCAATGATCATTCGCTGCGCGAAGCGCATGCTCTGTCCTTGAACGCGTCACTTCCCTTTTTCGATCATCGTGAACGCTGACAAGACACGGCGCCATGACCGTATCCACAGTGTAATCTAAAATCTAACCTTCAGGCAGTAGCAGTTAGAGTCTTATTCAAAGATCTCTCACCTCTAACTGTATGTTCACTGTATTTACCTCCGGATCAATAAACGGACGAAAAATTTTTGTCATCTCTGCTGTGTGAACTTCCATGCCCCTTTCTGATTCTGGGTGTTTTTAACGGCCACAATCCCATTTGGGGATCTATAAAGCTCTCGGAAAGAGGATATATGATAGAGGAAGTTTTGAATTCTTTTAACATCAATTTGTTAAACTATGGCTCGCCAACCTATATCCTATATCAATGGCTCTTTGTCATGCATCAATCTTATCTATATCCTCTTCATCTTTCCCCCTTCGTGGGCATTATCTTGTCGTGGTGGAGGGGCTTGAGTGCCTCAATGATGCTAATGGCTAAGCTGGAAAGGGTTACCCGTGCTAGACAGGCCTTAGCTGAAGGGTCAGACTAAAAATGTCCAGTCTGTTGTGGACCCGCCCAGGGGACTGGTGCTCGCAGCGGAGGAATCCTGGTGGTTGCGGAATCGCTGTTCTGGAAGAACACACGGCTTTGGCCCCTGCTTCTCTGAGAGAAGAGAACCTTAAACCAGCCCGTTCAGGCTAATCGGCCGGTCGGATTCCAAAGGGAGTCCGGCTGTAGGGTTAAGCTAGGCCTATATCCCCCCGCATCCCTTGTGCCAATGTGCATCCATTTGTTTGGCTCCGTGGAGGGGGGAGCGAGGGGGCTGAAATAAAATTTAAATATATATTGGCAAACAAAAATAACCCAAATAAAAGAAAACGTAAATTCTAACAACCTGAAGGAAAGATTGTCATCAAAGTATCCTAAACATCCTAGATTTTTGGGTATCAGTATTAATAATGGGGAAACATTTAAAAGAATTTCACCTTTTCCAGTGGCAAAAGATCGAAAACGCTTGATTGGAGATACCAAAAAAGTAAAACGTTTGTTTAATGGACACCTACTGGTAAATGTTTTGATAGATCAACAAGCAATAAATTACTAAGAACAAAAAAATTTGCAGGAATGTCAGGTACCATAATACCCCATGCCACCTTGAATTCTAAAAAAGGAGTATTCACTTGCCAGGATCTTGAAGGGATAAAAGGTGAAGAATTATTAAAAAGAACTTGAAGATCAGTTTGTAATAAATGTCCACCGAATCTTATCAAGACGAAGCGGAATCTCTTATCCAACCCAGACGTTCGTAGTTACATTTGAAGCTACCTCCCTTCCTGATTTTATCCGGTTAGGATACCTTCAAATTCTATTAAGAACATACATCCCAAACCCTTTGAGATGTTTTAATTGTCAATGGTTTGGACACTCGAGAAATAATTGTCAGAACTGAAGTGTTTGCTGTAGATGCAGTATTACTGGGCATGAGATGAAGGAATGTGAGATTGATTCCAAATGTAATAACTGTAAAGGATCACACATGGCACTTTCTAGGGATTGCCCTGTGTTGAATAAAGAAAGGGAAATTCAAGAACTTCGCATTCGAAATAATATATCCTTACAAGAGGCATGTCGACAAGTACAATTGGATGAGGCATATATGTATTCCACTATTACAAACAAGTAGATTAATACTAAGAATATAGGTACAATGACAGACCTTGGTCTAGGGGTTGAATATTAGAAAAGTACTCTGCAGAATCTAGATCTTAGAAAGCAGGAAATTTCTTCTTCTGTTAATTTAAATCATTCACTATCTTTATCATCATCTTGTTGCGATAATTATGCCTTATTCAAGACATCTAAACTTCTGTCCAGGGAAGAACCAAAGAAACATCCATCTGAGAGACCAGACTGCCCTGAATCTTGTAAGAAGAGAATCTCGGACCGGACTGAAGAGTTGTACTCATGCGAGCAGGGTCCATGCTTTCGTGCTGTTTCCGCCAGATTCTCACGCGGCCGTCTCCATGATGTAACTGGAATCGTAACTCGTCAGACCACATGATTTGTTTCCACTGATTGATAGTTCAGTCCTTGTGCTCCTGAGCGAATTGGAGTCGTTTACGCTTGTTGGCTGCAGAAAGGAAATGTGTGCGGACAGGTCTTCGGCTTCCGTATCCCATGTGATGCAGTGTGCTCCGAGCACCTATAATCATTCCTGTTCGAAGGCTGTTAAATCGCGTCTTTTACTTGTAGTTGAAAAATGGAACACGTCTACTGTTGTTGACGACACTGAATTTCCCTTTTTATATTGGTCCGGCCCGCTAGCAACATTGTGGCGCCAGCCGTGCGCGCATTTGCATAAACATTTCAGGTGGTCATAATAATATGCTCACTCCGTGTATATATGTTGACGATATTGCAATTTATTGCCGAGCTTTCTCTATGTCTTCTGTCGAGCGACAACTCCAGCTGGCAGTCAATAAATTACAACAATGGAGCGAAAACGACGGATTTAAATTCTCTTTACAAAAAACGGTAGCTGTACATTTCTGCTGTCTCAAAAGTTTACATCCTGAACCTAAGGTACGTCTCCACGGATTTCCTATTCCATTATTGCCCTCTCACAAATTCTTAGGTTTAATATTTGATAGGAAGTCTTCTTGACTCCCTCATATCCAAAAGCTAAAAACAAAATGCTTACAGGCAATGAAGTTTCTCTGTACAATATCAAATACCAAGTGGGGTGCAGACCGACGGACATTACTTTCGCTCTATCGCAGTTTAATTCGTTTCAAGTTAGACTATGGTTGGTTTGTGCATGCTACAACTTCCAATATTATACTGAGAAAGTTGGATGCGGTTCATAACTTGAGAATTAGAGTAGCAACAGGAGCCTTTCGTACAAGCCCATTAGACAGCTTATACGTAGAGGCGTTTGAACCGCCATTACAGTTAAGACGATCTAAACTTCTCTTGCAGTATGCAGCCCGCATAAAGAGACAGCCTTTCCATCCAGTTAATGAAATACTCTTTAGTAAACCATTTACCCGTATTCCCTTCGGATTTCGTAGCATCAATCATGGTTTTTAGCAGATATTAGAAGTCATAAATCTCTTCTATCCGGACTTGTTAGAAAATGGACCTAGAGAAACTCCGCCATGGATGTTTCCCTCTCCAAGAATCCTCAGTAATCCTTTTATTATGAAAAAATCCTCCTTAATAGGCAAAGAGGCCCAAACCACATTAGGAATGTTTATGTCTAATTTTTCGGACCAAGGGTCTATTTATACAGATGGATGCAAATCAGAAAGAGGTATTGGATGCGCATATCTTTTAAATGCACACTTTCCATCTCCCAAAAGACTTCTCTAGTTGTCAAGCAGAACTTATGGCAATTGAAGGATGTTTCTTATATCCTAATAGTAAGTTTTTAATTTTCACGGCCTTAGCATTACTTAAACAGTTTGATTCCAGCAATCCATATATTCAGAGAATACAAGAATATTTATTATCCTTAGAAATCCGAAATACCAAAATTTCCTTCTGTTGGATCCCTAGCCACGTGGGTATTGTACATAACGAAAATGTAGATAAGGCAGCAAAAAACGCAATAACTTCACTACTAGTTACACCCATAAAATCGATTCCTGAACACCTCTTTCCAATAATTTTTAGGAAACTTTACATCAGTGGCAAAACTCATATGCCAATCAAATCATTAAACAAGCTGCAGCAAATTAAGCCTAAAATAAGCCATTGGACTTCATCCTACTCTTCAAATAGAAGAGGTAAAGGAGGAGGTAGTCCTTGCTCGACTGCATATAGGCCACAGTTTCATAACATATGCATATCTACTCAAAAAAGAGCACCCTCCTGAATGTACATGTGGGATTACAATCTCTATTAAACATATCCTAACTGAATGTCCCAAGTTCAATAATGTAAGAAACAGTTTAGGATTATGCAATTCAATTTCCACTTTTTTAGATAATAACAATCCTTTTAAAAGAAGTATCTTTTTATATTTAAAGAAAACTCATCTTTTTAAATCTATTTAGTTATTTTATCTGATCTGGCTATATCATTTTCATCTCAACATACCAGATTTTTAACCAGATTTATTATCAGCCCAATCATAAAAACAATTTCATATTTTATTGTGTAATATTCTAATGTTTTAATTTCTAATTTTTTAATTTGTAAATAAATTCCTTATCTGTAAAGATCAGATTATATGATAAACATCTTGGTAGAGGGCGCAAATGATCTTGTTATTGAAGCGCCCATCTACCAAACAAACAAACAACCAACCAATCTCTTCATCTTTCGCATCTAATTTAGCCTCGAGCGTCTTCCCTGATTTACATGGTAGTGATCATTTCCCGATTATTATTTCACTGAGTTCTTGTACTTTTTCCAAACGTCTACCTCGTTGGAAATTGGAAAAAGCAGACTGGCAGGTCTTCCAATCCCATGTACAGTTTGAGAATAAAACATCCTTTCCATATGTAGATGAGGCTGTAGAGGATTTCACTTCCCGCATCCTCCATGCCGCAGAACAATCAGTTCCTAAGTTTAGATCCTCTTCCACGAAAATTCCAGAACCATGGTGGAATGAGGAATGTGCCCTAGCGGTTCGAGAACGTAAGAGAGCTCTCCGCATCTTTTCCGCACAACCCACTCTTGAGACTCTTATTACTTACAGGAAAAAAGGGCCAGTTATAAACTAATCATTTTTACAAACAAAAAACTCTCTTGGAGGGATTATACCTCCTCCATTAATAAGAACAGTCCTCTTCAAACTATTTAGAACATGATTAGGAAAATAAATAGGAAACGACTCCCGGATAAATTCCCTTCTCTCATTGAAAATGGTTATATGTGCTATGACCCGAATGAGGTAGCAAATATTCTTGGAAATAACATTTGCCGAGGTTTCACAAATAAAAAATTACACAGTCTCCTTTCAAAGACGAAAACTTTTCGAAGAAACGGATGCTAGAAATTGTAAATCCCGAAACCTCGAAATATATATAATTTCCCGTTATCTTTACGGGAACTGCATTATGCTCTTCGTTGCTCTAGATATTCTGCGGACGGATGGAATATTATACTCTTTTCCTGACACATCTCACGCAGGAAGCTTATGCTCACCTTCTCTCGTTGTATAATTACATTTGGTCATTAGGAGAGATTCCAACTTTATGGAGAGAAGCAATTGTTATTGGTATTCCAAAACCAAATAAGGACCACTCTTGCCCTTTAAACTATCGACCAATATCGCTAACCAGCTGTCTGTGCAAAGTCTTGGAAAGGATGGTCTCTGTCCGACTTAATTGGTATCTGGAAAAAAAACACCTTTTCTGTATGTTTCAGTGCGGTTTCCGCAAATCTCATTCAACTGTTGATCTTCTTCTTCGATTGGAGCATGAGATTCATTTCGCACAGAGACATAGACAACATGTCGTAGGGGTTTTCTTCAATCTGGAAAAGCCTACGATACAACTTGGAGACATGGAATAGCAATACTTTTGCGGAAATATGGCCTTATAGGACATCTTCCCTCTTTCCTGTGTACTATCAGAGTTCGCGTAGAGTCAACGCTCTCAGACCTTTTACCCAGGAGAATGGTGCCCCACAGGGAAGTGTGCTGAGTCCCTCCGTTTTCCTCATTGCTATTAATGAGGCTTGTTTACAAGTTCCATCTACTGTGAACTATTCTCTGTACGTTGACGACATCGCCATTTACTGTCGAGGGTCTTCAATGTTCTTTATTGAACATCAACTGCAACTAGCCATCAACAAGCTTGTTACCTGGAGCAACAAAGTAAGCCTCAACTTTTCACCCCAAAAAACAAGTGTCGTCCAAATTTGGTTTTTGAGAGGCCTCCGTCGAGACCCGGAACTTACTGTTTATGGATCCCCGATGTCAGTGGTGGACTCCCACAAATTCTTGGGTCTGATTTTTGATAAAAAATTATCATGGCTCCCACATCTTCGCAATCTAAAATCGAGACGCTTACAAGCCATGAATGTTTTGCGCTCAATTTCCGCTATCAAATGGGGCGCTGATTGGAAGATGCTCCTTTTTTTATACGGCTCCCTAGTTAGGTCTATATTAGACTATGGAAGTATTGTTTATGCCTCAGCTTCAAAAAGTACTTTGAAGCTGTTAGATCCCGTCCATAACCTAGGCATAAGAATTGCCACAGGAGCTTTCCGAACAATTCCGGTAGAGAGCCTATATGTGAATGCTTCTGAACCCCCGTTATGGTATAGAAGAACCAAACTCCTCCTGAAAATCTGCATGCAATTCTTGCCTGGTTATTTGGTAAACCCAGGATCCCTCCACATCGTACTTTTAGAAGAATAAACAATTTATTCCAAAACCTTCTGGGGAGATTGAACATCTCATTTCCAGCCATGCATAGCCGAAAAGTCAGCGGTTTTCCTCAATGGATTCTCCCCCAACCAGATATAAATTATAATTTCTTCGCTGAAAAGAAACCGAATTTTTTAGAAGCCGACATTAGGGCACTTTTTAAGAGTTTTTAGAAGCCCTCCCAGACGGATATCACATATACACAGATGGGTCCAGATCAGATGATGGAGTCGGCTGTGCATTCCTCATAGACAATTGGGTTTTTTCTTATTTGCCAAACGAGTTTTCCATCTTCTCTGCGGAATTGGTAGCGATAGTCAAAGCGTTAGAAATTCTGTTTTCAATATTCAAATACCAATTTCTGTATATTCTCTGAATCTCTGAGTGCTTTGCAATGTTGGAATCATTCAACTCTGAAAATCCTTTTGCCCAAAGAATCCATGAATACTTTCATTTCTTGGATTCCCAAGGTACCGGAATTTATTTTGTCTGGATCCCTATTAACATGGGTATCCAACAAAATGAACGGGTTGCATTTTACCAGAACCTACATGAATTCGGCTATGGGAGGCGGAGCTCCAAGCTTCAGCCAATCACACGCATGGAACTGAAGTGCAATCTATGGCCAAATAATCACACTTCACGCAACAACTATACGCGCTCATAGCTATCAATCAGTACTCGGTTCTTTCGCTCATTCTTAGTAATATTAGTAATTTTAATTATTTTAATTAGGGCTAATTTTATTAGTTTAATTCATAAAAAATTTATTTTTTTCATTATTAAATTTAACATAGAATAAAATTAAAAGTAGCATGGTTACAATGCGATGCTTTCATATAATATGAGCGAATATTTTTATTTTTTATTTATTTTTCACACTTATGACTGAAGATTTAGTCATCTAAAATTACTAAACTCTGTCCGACGAAAGTTGACAGGGCGTGCAGAGTTAAATTTCGGCATTCAATTGAAATTTTTGTTCCAAAATAAAATTAACTGGAAATTTAATTGGACACGCCAATTCAAACTTTCATTGGATTGAGTATAAACAATTTCATTTTTTAAAATTATTCGTGCATATGCCTGAAATGAATAAAGTGAACTACACAACAAATAAATTTAATGCCAGGAATAAAATTAGACATTATGAAAAATTAAACTTTTTATTACAAAGAAAATAAAAAGGGATGTTTGCAATCTACTATATAATACGTGAAAATTTTTTATTTTTGAATTATTTTAATATATATATCGCTGAAATGCAAATAGTGAGATATATGCACACGAATTCAATGCCAAAAATAAAATTATCCTCTAATTAGTTTAAATTTGAAATGAATTTTGTCTCCTTATAATGGGGAAAAATTGTGTAATAATAAAACAAAATTAAAATTAAAGTCACCAATCTTGAAAAAACTTTGGAGATGAAACCAGTCTATTGAGGATGTAGATGAAGTTCTTGTGTAGATGATGTTGATAGGAGAAGACGGTGATCTTGAAGTACTGATGAAATTTTGAAGTGTTGATCCAAATTTTTGGGGTAAATTTTAAATAATAACGTTTTCGAGAATTTTTTTCTCATCATCAGTTGGTAAAATATTTAAACTAATTATTTAAACTCCTTAAATCAATAATTATCCTCTAATGTCCACTTCCATGGCTTGCTCCATTAGGCAAATTTCTATCTATAGCTAGTCCCAATCTTCGTGGGCGTTTCACTCTTTGTATTTGCAATTCCGTTAAGATGGTCGACCAGTTGATAGGCGGCGAGATCTTGTTGTAACATGTGGTTGCCTTCGGCTGATGCTTGTTGCCTGCACACGAACTGTAGAACCTGCTCTTGATGAAACTCCAACACCTTGAATAAAGCAAATCGCATTAAATCAATTCACATTATACCCTTTTCTAATTTATTGTTAACACATGTAAATCGTTCTCTCACATTGAGTATTCAAAAATGTTTCCCACATAGCAGTTTCAATCGTTTTAGACGCCCTAAAATTTTATTCATCCCCTTGTCTAAAGTAGAAAACTTTTCATGAAGCTCTTTAAAAAGTATCAGAAATTTATCAACTTCATCTTCTGTGCACTCATTTTCTTATGGTCCATTATCAGCATTCCCTCTTTGTCTGCTTCGTTTTCTTGCACAGTATATTCAATTTCTGTATTCTCATGTGCCACATCGACGATTCCCGCCTTTGTAAAAAATTGTGGAAAATGAAAAATCATAATTGCTAAATGATTGGAAAAATTTAAAAAAAATTGACATTTCAGAACTTACCATATTGGCTAACTGAAGAGGCTGATAACATTTTATATCGCCTTCCTTTTCTCCAAATGCCAATTTTGCTATTTCGAATCGTAGCTCTTGTGTAATTTTTGGCACATTTTCATGAAATTACAAGAAAATACTTGATAACACCACCCTGATGTTTACAGAATTTGCCATGTATACCAACTAGACATGTACACATCCCTACAAACATGTCAACTTCATAAACATCACGTCCTTTAGAGCTAGGAACATTGTATAATGTCTCAGATAGTTGCATTATCTGGGATGGATCGGAGAAATAACCAGCTTTTTTTAAAACTGAATTAAACATTAATCTTGAGGTAGCATCTCTACAATGAACATATTATCGAAGTCTGTTCATATAATATTGCTCAAGAACAGTGCAAGAGAAGTCAATCAGAGCAATGATATTGAAAGCTTTCGCTCTACATAAAACTATATCCTTGAATATGCGAACTGTAATTTCCACATAATTATTGGCGTGGCGTCCAAACATTTCAGCTCCACACCATGCCATTCCCCATTCCTCTCTCCGGAGCCAATGCTGCTCTAAATGTTTGATCCAATGCGGATATTTGAGAGCCTCACATGAACTGCAGGCTTCTTGATAGGCTGTTTCAGCCTCATCAATGAAAAGGCATCGCATTGTCTTCTGGAATTGCTTCATCAAAGCTTGCCTGTCATTCCTCTCAATCTGATGTTTCGAATTCCACAACCATCTCCAAATGGCTTGCGGCACATGGAACAAGCATAATCTAGTCTGACTGAGTGGAAAGCAATTAGCAATGGCATTGCGCTCAGCTGTGCTGTCATCTGTCAAGAATATATTCGGATATTTTTTGCTGAGCAAAAGCATTCTCTCCCAATGCAGACAGCAATAATCTTAATCCAGTTGTGTAATCCTATTCACGTTGACCAGATGTTATAATAATACCCAGAGGAACTGCACCAACTACACACGGAGTTAATAGAAATGTTATGCTATGATTCTGTGCATCACACGATGCTGTGAAATCCATAAACACAATTTTGTTTGCAAGTGACAGTGAATGCGTTCGTTTCATCAATGGTGTTAAAATTAAAACAGCCATATTGTCCTTTTCATAAAGAACCATCGTTCCATTTTTTTCGTATTCAGAAATTTTCTGATCCAAAAATTGCAATTAAAAATGGAAATTATTAACATAATAATAAAGTGTAACCAAAATTAGTATAATACAGGGTGATTCAGTCAATTTCTGACCATTTCACTCGAATGCGAGTTTAGCTGCTGGGGTCGATTTAATGTTTTAAAAAATAATGTTTCAGAAACTGGCTGAAATAGTTTATATTTAGTGATGACCGTAAATTGAAATATATCTATGTATCAAAATACATTTGATAACCTGAAATTTAGTTCATTTTTCCATAAATTTTAGTTATGATCAAATAAAGTAAATTGCTTGAGAGAATTTTAATTAGTTTTAATAAAATTTTACAGTATTTGAAACCACAATGTTCTTGTGAAGGAAAGATTTTTCAAATGGCTGCCACAACGTAACGGGGAAGAACTTTTCTTGTATTTCTTCCCTGGTGCACCCAAATGTAATGGATAAATTAGATTGTTGGTATATCGTAATCCACGCAGAATTTTGAAAAGACGGAATTTTCGGTGATATACGCCGAACCACTGGGCATATGCTGAGCGATCTCGGCATAATCACAACAGCATACGTTAGCACCATGATGTCGGCATATTTTCACATATTGTGCACTGATACCTAATTTAAAAATAAATACATGTATCATGAAATTGTTCACATTTAAATAATATATGTATTAATTATACTTGACAATTTGTTGCGGGTGATACATTTTCTGTCGATTCGGAGACACTGGATTCCTCGTCTAATGACGGGTGATCGCGCAAGAGAGGTTCTAAACTACAAAGTTTCATGCCTAAACCATCCAAATCACACAAGGTCTCCAAATCGTTGTCCAATTCATAATATAGATAGTTGTTAAAATATGCCTCCATATCTTCGTAAGTCTCAAAGCTAATATCTGAATCGCTGCTTTCATTTCCAGACATTGTGAAAATTGTAGTGAACGCAGTACTGAGTGAATGTAGATCTACGGAGGGTGATTCAGATAAAATGAGACTACTTTGCAGTTCTGTAACGATGGTGTAATATCATGGCGCCACCATCGGTTGTGTTCGATGTGAGAATCACGTTGTCGGATTATCGCCCGGCACCGTAATTTCCACTGAAGTAGGCTGAGTTTGAAGGACTCCATGGGAAGTTCGTTCCACACCTGCTGACACACTTTCCATAGCCCATCAACGGTTCTTGGTGGGCGACTTTCGAGCCGTCGTTTCAGGAGACCAAAACCACAGAAATCCATCGGTGATGATTCAGGAGATTTTACAGGCACATAAGAGAAGGGAATAACTCGTATGTCCGTTTCCTGTTCCATCTTCCTGTAGTAAGCCACAGATGACTTGGCAGTGTGGCTTGATACCTTGTCCATGTGGATCCAAGCTTTTGATTGCTCACCACGGTACAGCAATCCTGCGGGATATCCTGCCGATATGCGTGGTCCATTACAATACTCTGGAAGTAAGCTGCACTAATTTTACAGTTTCCAGGAACTCGACGAATCGTGAGCAATATCCGGCAACCACCATGAATCGCTTTGAAAACTTTTCCTTGCACCTTCGGACAAAATCGGACCTGGCCTTGCCCCCTCTTTTGCGATAGTAAATTGCCCTGGGTTTGTTGGTGTCATCAAATTACACCCTAGCTTCATCCAAGGAAACAACCCACTTCCATCGGTCACCTGCAAGATGTTTTCATACAGTTTTCTGGTGTTGGTGAATCTTTCCTGCACGTGCCTGGCCGGCAGTCTGTGACCGCGCGCTTTATGACGTCGTTCCAGCCTAAGATTGTCATGAATTATTCTGGAGACTGTTGCCTGTGAAATACCTTTCCTTTGGGCTAGACTTCTCTGTGTGGGGGGATTTTCTTTCAGCACTTCAGACCGGATTTCTCGCACCACCTGAGCTGGGTGTGTTGGCTGGGGCTTGTTTCTGGTCTGCTTCTCTGCTCGTCCACGTTCATTAGATGGGCGCAATTTGTTCTTTTTGTTTATTCGATACACAGTAGCTTTGGATACCACAATACCATTTCGTTATCATAATTCCACAATGCACGAAAGACTGAAGTTAGCGTCGGAAAGGCCAAGCATATACCCTTCCCAAAAAGCTGTGATTTTGGAAGCCATGTTTCAGCACGAAATCTCCCAAATAACAGCAACAAGTGTATACAAAGCTAATCCCCATGAATAGTGGACGAGTCATGCAAATCACATTCCGTCAAAGTCATACGCGGCGTTTAAAGTCGTCTAATTTTATCTGAATCAACCCTCCGTATATCACAGCATCTCCATTTCTAGGGCCTAAATTTGTAACTCTCTACTAATCATACCACCATTCTGCTGTTCTTTTTTTTTGGATTAACTGCAGCATTTGCGAACGTTTCTTCATTTGCATTGCAGCATAATTCCAAAAAATCAATGATAGCGAACAGCCTGGAAAGGACCCATTCCAGAAGAAAAGTAATTTGCCTTGTTTCAGCACTTGGTCGTACAAAGCTCAATGATTTAGCGGTGCCAATTGAATGGTTGTGGTTATTAGTTAACACAGTAGTGCCTGGTATGCCCTTCTGAGAATTCCCCTCCGTGGGCACTACCTTGACGTGGTGGAGGGGCTTGAGTGCCTCAGTGATGCTAAGGGCTATGCTGGATCGGGTCACCCATGCCAGACAGGCCTTAGCAGAGAGGCCAGACTAA
>JAHWFO010015821.1:0-15702 GCA_023313115.1 Rhysida immarginata | reverse complement strand
GACGACATCGCCATTTACTGTCGAGGGTCATCAATGTTCTTTATTGAGCGTCAACTGCAACTAGCCATCAACAAGCTTGTTACCTGGGCCAACGAAGTAGGCTTTAAATTTTCACCCCGAAAAACAAGGGCTGTCCACTTTTGTTATTTGAGAGGTCTCCATCCAGACCCGGACCTTACACTATATGGATCTCCTATCTCAGTGGTGGACTCCTATAAATTCTTGGGTCTGACCTTTGATAGGAAACTATCATGGCTCCCACATCTTCGTAATCTAAAAGCGAGTTGCTTACAAGCCATGAATGTTTTGCGCTCTATTTCCGCTACCAAATGGGGCGCTGATAGGAAGATGCTCTTGTTTTTATACGGCTCCCTAGTTAGATCTAAATTAGACTATGGAAGCATTGTTTATGCCTCAGCTTCAAAGAGCACTTTGAAGCTGTTAGATCCCGTCCATAACCGAGGCATAAGAATTGCCACAGGAGCTTTCCGCACAAGTCCGGTAGAGAGCCTTTATGTGGAGGCTTCTGAGCCCCCATTATGGTTTAGAAGAGCCAAACTCCTCCTCAAATATGCTCTTCGCGTATATGGTGAAAGTGAACATCCAGCTTTTGCCTGTTTTTTTGATAAACCTAGCATTCCTCCCCATCACTCTTTTAGAAGCATTAATAATTGGTTCCAAAATCTTCTGGAGAGCCTGAACCTCTCATTTCCAGCCATGCATTGCCGAGAGGTCAGAGAAGTCCCTCCGTGGATTCTCCCCCATCCAGACGTAAATTACAACCTTTTTGCTGGGAAAAAATCAAATTTTATGGAAGCTGAAATTAACGGACTATTTAAGGTTTTTTTAGAAACCCTTCCTGATGGCTTCCACATATATACAGATGGGTCCAAATCAGAGGACGGGGTTGGCTGTGCGTTCCTTATAAATAACAGTGTATTTTCATATCATTTGCCAAATGAGTTCTCTATCTTCTCAGCGGAATTGGTAGCCATAGCCAAAGCGTTAGAGTTCGCTTTTAATTATCCAAATTCAAACATCTGGATATTCACTGATTCACTGAGCGCTTTGCAATCTTTGGAATCATTTAATTCTATAAACCCGTTTGTTCAAAGAATCCAGGAATATCTTCATTACCTGGATTCTCAAGGTACCAGTATTCATTTTGTCTGGATCCCTAGTCACATGGGTATCCTACAAAATGAACGGGTCGATAAGGCGGCAAAACACGCGATTACTCATTTACCGATCTCTGAATTGCTTTCAATCTCCGAGCATTTGTACCCGGTGATTTCTAAAAAACTCAGTGCTTCTTGGCAGGATTCTTGGCCTCTGAACCCTGCTAATAAATTATTTGAAATAAAGCCTGCCATCACACCGTGGTCATTACCTTGTCTAACAAACAGGCGAGAAGATGTCGTTCTTACTCGGCTTAGGATTGGTCATAGCCGTCTTACTCACATTCATTTATTAAAAAAAGAACCAGCGCCATTGTGTTCTTGTGGAGCAATGCTGACTATTAAGCATATTCTAACTCAGTGCCCTTTACACACTAAGTTACGACGCTCATTAGGGCTGAATCATTCCCTAGATTTTTTGTTGGGGAACAACCCCATAATTTTTAAAAAAGTGTTTCTTTTTTTAAAAATTATTCATGTCTTTAAATTCATATAGTCATCCTTTTATTGCTTTTGCATTGTATATATTTTGTCATTAAGTATAGTGCCATTTACACACTAATCATATTCATCAGTTTTTTTTTAGGGGTCAACTCAGAAGAAAATAGATTTTAATCACCTATTTTATAGTCAGTTAGTGCCCTTTACACACTAATGACTTACACAGCCCTATGCTAATATTTCTTATTACGGGCGAACCCTGGCGAAAAATGTTTGTTTTTAAATTTATTAATGATTTTAAAATCTCACAGTCATAGTTTTTATTGTTTGTCCATCTTTGTCACTCAAGTTTTTATAAATTTTTTTCATCTGATTTTTTAAAACTTTTGGCCCCTTAAACTGTTGGTTTTTAAACTTTCTGTCGGGCGCAAAATGGCCATAGCAGCCGACGCCCTAAAATTCCAATCAACCAACCAACCAACCTTCTGAGAATTAAAAAAAGCTCATTATTTCAGGTAAATAATAATGAAAATGAACATTCTATTCTCGCACTACTTACAGCTATGTAGGCATCCTACCATTTCGTATGCTGAGTAACAAGCTTAATTATCATTCTTAATGTAGCTGAGCAGTTTATATTTTTTGTATACCTTTTTACATATTCGGACTTATTGAATGAACTGTGATGGCACACATTGTTTTCTTTAAACTGGACTCGCTTGCAATTTGGATATGTTGCACGTGTTATCCAACAGGTAGCTGAATGACACTGGAAAGCTCGTAAAAATTCGTTCCATTCGTCTTCGGATAATATCCTTGCTCTTATTTCTATAATAGAATCATTTCTAGTGAGAAAAAATGGCACAGAAAAGATTTCATCCCATCTGCAATCCATTTTAGCGACTAGAGCGAAGAGCATAGAAGCGAGGAGCACTATTGTAGGAGGATGGGCGCATTGTTGGGAGTGTGGTTATTCGGCCAGAGATGGGGCTTCAGTTCGATGCGTTTGATTGGCTGAAGCTTGGAGCTCCGCCTCCCATCGCCGAATTCATGTAGGTTCTGGTAAAATGCGAACAGGTTGATAAGGCGGCAAAACACGCTATTACTCAGTTACCGATCTCTGAATTGCTTTCAATCCTGGAGCATTTATACCCGGTGATTGTCAAGAAACTCAGATCTTGGCAAGATTTTTGGCCTCTGAACCCTACAAATAAATTATTTGAAATAAAGCGTGCCATCACACCGTGGTCATTACCTTGGCTAACAAGCAGGCGAGAAGATGTCTGTCACAGCTAAACCTATGAGCAGAGTGATAATTAATTGTGCCGGAGAGGACAGCGACGGTAGACAATTAAGTGTAATATAAATCTGTTTAATGACAGAATTAAATTAATGGATCGAGATTACTTCGATATACAAAATGCTAATTTCTCTTTAGCTTAATTTTAACATCTTAAATTGTGTAATAGATAAGCCTATTGATATCGTTTGCATCTTATTAGTTAAGAATATGAAAGGACCTCAGCTTCGATAACATTCAATTGAATTTGGTTTAACTTTACTGCTGAGGATTTTATAAGCCGTTATCTTCCGAGTAGTTCATGCTATCCTCGGCCAATGGATTCTCGTGGGCTTGAAGACGGGAATACCAACAACGACTGAGGCTGGAGTAGGTAAATCTAGCACTAGAGGCAGCCGTAATAGCAGAACACGGCGACCTGTGTAGGTAAAGCTTCTCGTAGGTGGGAACTACGAAGAAAACAAAAGAAACACATTAATACAGAGTTAGCAGGTATACGGGAAGTTAATCGCAGTGCACAGCACAAGGAACACCAAATAAGAGTTACTATCGCAGGACGCAACGCTGCTCACCGAGTGCAGTAGGCCGACTAGGGCCCCGTCGACGCTACTTAACGCTAATGGGTCGCTCCAGTTGCGACTCCGCTCCTCTCTCTCTATTGAAGCTAAGGGATATGGTTTTGCCTCAGCGAACACCTCAGTTACAGTGTCCGGCGCACATGAGACAGCAAGGTGATCAGGCAGCCTTTAAGGGCTGCGCCAGCTGTTTAAACGCCCGAAAAAGTAACCCACTCCAAACCGGCAAAACAATCACAAGGGCAACGGAAACGAAAAATAGAAGGCTTGATTGTTTTTATCGACCGTACATAGCCGCTTGGAAGATGTAAAAAGGCGACGGAACCTTAGCCGACCCAGCCTGTTCCACTCCATCAAAAGGAAGGACCGCAGATGGTAAGCCGCCCTTTCCCAAACAACAGACAGCGGGTATGCAGATCCAAAACATCTAGCAACCCTTGCCGACCACAACTGCTTGTTTATAAACACTACTGGAACAGCTAGGTCCGCCTTAAAAGCCTCGCCAGATGACTCATCAAGCAAGCACTGTACTGACTGATAGGTAAGATTCTTCAGCCCGTAGTGTTGCTTGAGCCGCGCCCAGATGGTTCGGGCGAGTGGGCACGCGAAAAATATATGCGGAATAGTCTCAACTAAACCGTAACCAGGACATGCGTCCGAATTAACAATCCTCCACGCCCAAGGCGTTGTAAAGAACGGAACCCTTGGTGCAACAACCTCCATTGGAAATTGAAAACGTCATTCTCGAAGGTCACCAGTTTTAACACTTTGCAGATCGATGCCCAAGGATAATTAGGATACAAACCGACCACATCCGTAGTCAAATTCAAGACCTGAATTTTCAAAAAACCAGGACTCTTTTAAAAGTCCCACAGAATCAAAACTGACCCCACGAAGAACAGAAATAAAAGACTCAAATTCCATTCGAATATTTCTATAAAATTTTGGTTCCTGACACAATACAACTATTGGCAAGGATGATGAAATTCGGTAATCGTTGGCTTTAAAAAACAGGCGAAGGTGTATAAAAACAATTCTCCCAAATAGCAGGAGGAATTAAGAACACCCGAATCAGAACCGCCATTCTGGCCGCCACAAGACGTTGGCGAATCATCGTGTTCCCTAACCCACCTCTCTCAAACGGGGCAAACAGAAAATCAGCACGCAACGGGTGACTGTTACTATTGCTGAAATTCACGCCCCACACGCAATCGACTATTTTTCGACGAAGCATTGCTTGCTCTCACAAAGATGGAAATGAGCAAAAGCATTTATCCGTCAACAATGGAATGATATATGTTTTCACATAGCCAACCTTCACCAACATAGATGTTCGGAAACGAAAAGCCTTATATAGGCGAGATGCACATTTTTCAATTACCGGTTACCAATGCACGAAATCCATAAACAAAGTAAATGAGAAGGTATAACCCAACACAACTATTTGATCACCCCAAGAGATCGGAAATCGACGGAGATGATCATCAGCCCAATACCCTGAAACTATCCCTTTGGATTTCCCAAAGTTTATAGCGCTTCCAGTGCAATCACTGAAAAATCGAAGCACTTTTTGTAAACATCTAGAGTATTAGGATCTGAGGCAAAGAGAACAATATCATTGGCATACGCAAGCGTAGCGATGTTTATCGACGCAGCTGGCCATGAATATCCTCTCACTTGAGGGTGACGATTTAAAAGTTTCAACAGCATTTCAAGATAAAAAATATAGAGCAGGGGGGACAGAGAACACCCCTGTCTAACACCTTTCAAGAGATCGAAAGAAGGCGTACATAAACCATTTATAGAAACAAAGGATGTAGCTGTTGCATAAAGTGAGGCTAAAACCAAAGTAAAGTTTTGAAGACGAAGATGATGAAAGATCTTCAACAAAAAGGCATGGTTTACCTTGTTAAAGGCCTTTTCTTGATACAGACTAAGAATCGCAAGCGATTGACGACGCAAGCGCACTTCCTCTATTACACAACGGATCATAAGAAGGTTATCAGAGATCTTGCGCGATGGCACTGCGCAGGACCGTCCAGGATCGAAAAACTCGGGGGCGAAAAGTTTTAACCTACGTTGCAGGATCCCAGTGAAAACCTTATAATCTGTATTCAACAGAGTAATAGGCCTTCACTGAGAATCCTGCTCGGAGATGTAATCTTAGGCAGAAAAATAATCCTGCCCACCGTAAACTCAGAAGTAATGGAGGAAGGGTCAGAAAGGATAGAATTGAACATACGGACAAGAAAAGGCCCCAACACCTTCCGTGTCTTAACATAAAACGCATACGGAAATCCGTCCACTCCTGGGCTAGACTGTTAACGCACTCTTTAAGGTTTTTTTAGAAACCCTTCCTGATGGCTTCCAAATATATTCAGATGGGTCCAAATCAGAGGACGGGGTTGGCTGTGCATTCCTTATTGATAATACTATATTCTCCTATCATTTGCCAAACGAGTTTTCCATATTCTCAGCGGAATTGGTTGCGTTAGCCAAAGCGTTAGAGTTCTGTTTTCAATATCCAAATTCCAACATCTAGATATTCTCTGATTCTCTGAGCGCTTTGCAATCGTTGGAATCTTTCAATTCTGAAAATCCTTTTGTCAAAAGAATCCAGGAATACCTCTATTTTTTGGATTCCCAACGTACCAGAATTCATTTTTTCTGGATCCCTAGTCATATGGGTATCCAGCAAAATGAACGGGTCGACAAGGAGGCAAAACACGCTATTACTCAGATACCGATCTCGGAATTGCTGTCAATCCCCGAGCATTTACACCCGGTGATTTCCAAGAAACTCAAATCTTCTTGGCAGGAGTCTTGGCCTCTTAACCCAGCTAATAAACGTTTTGAAGTCAAGCGTTCCATCACACCGTGGTCATTACCTTGTCTAACAAATAGGCGGGAAGATGTTGTTCTTACTCGGCTTAGGATTGGTCACAGCCGTCTTACTCACATCCATTTATTAAAAAAAGAACCACCTCCATTGTGTTCTTGTGGAGCATTGCTAACTATTAAGCATATTTTAATCCAGTGCCCTTCACACACTAAGCTACGACGCTCATTAGGGCTGAATCATTCCTTAGATTTTTTGTTGGGTAACAAACCCATAATTTTTAAAAAAGTGTTTCTTTTTTAAAAAATTATTCATGTTTTTAAATTCATATAATCATCTTTTTATTGCTTTTGCATTATATATATTTGATCATTAAGTATAGGTTTCATTTAGTGCCATTCACACACTAATCATATTCATCAGTTTTTACTAGGTGACAACTCAAAAAAATAAATTTTAATCATCTATTTTATAGTCAGTTAGTGCCCTTTACACACTAATGATTTACACAGAACCTATACAAATATTTCTTATTACGGGAGAACCCTGGAGGAAAATGTCGGTTTTTTAAATTTATTAGGGTTTTTAAAATCTCATAGTCATAATTTTTATTGTTTTTCCATCTTTGTCATTCACGTTTTTATGTGTTTTTTTTCCATCTGATTTTTTTAACCTTTGGCCCATAAACTGTGGGTTTTTAAACTTTCTGTCGGGCGCAAAATGGCCATAGTAGCCGACGCCCTAAAATTCCAACCAACCAACCAACCAATCTGGGCTAGACTGAAGACGGCCCCAGACAGACAGGAAGGACACAACTTCATCTTCAACAAACGGACGAGTAATGATAGTATCCACGTCGTCAGCAAACAGAGGCAGTGCCTCCACCCAAGCTTTCGTGACTTCTGAAGGAGAGACAGCATTATCAAAAAACGAGGAAAAGCGGGCGTGGAAAGCTGACAAGATGTCCGCGTCAGACTCCACCGTCCCACTTTCCAAGACCAAACAGTGGCAAGATCTCACAGCCGCACAACGACGCTCTTCAGCAAAAACCGCCGATGACATATGCCGAACATCAGAAGCCCACTTAAACTTGGCCCTAAGAGCTTCACCTGCAGCTTTCCGCAGCAACAATGCATGAATTTCGCTTTTAACCTGGCGTATGTCAACGGCGAACTCTTCTTTAGGAGTAGAGTTTTGAAGAAACCTTAAGATTTCCTCGAGCATGAGAAGACAACGCTTACGAATCCTGGCTTCATTTATTCCAATCCTTCTAAAAAATTTCCGAAACTTTTTTTTCAAAACAGCCACGAATCTAGGGTCGGAGGCAAATTGTAGAGATGACGTTCCACAAATTGAACAAAAGATTTCATATGGCTCTCGTTATCCAAAAGAGAAAAGTTCAGAAACCATTTACAAGATGAAGACGCAGCAGCTCCTGTCATCAACGGAAGATGCCAATTCCAAATAGTAGCGCTATAATCAGAGTTATCGTCATAGAACCTGGGGAGCCAGCAAACGCATTGTCAATTAAAAATAGATCTAATCGAGAAGAAATGTTGACACCTTGATGGAAATTAAAACAAGACTCCTTGTGGGTGGATGACCATAAATCGAACAATGCGTTCTGCTGACAAAGAGAAAACACTGGCCCATAGGAAAAGATGTTATTATCATCTGGGTGACAGTTAAAGTCACCTGCAAGGACTAATGGAATAGACGCAAGCAAAAAGGAATTGAAATCCTTGAAGAAATTACGTTTCTCAATCGGACGGCAAGGGACATATACATTGAGCAGTCGGAACTTAAAATCAGATGTTAATAGATCCAATGCTATTACTCTGCATTCAAGATCTTGTGACTTATGCAAAACTTGAATATTGGGGTCGAAGATGGCAATAACGACCCCTTGCCCATAAGGCGAGTTAGAGTTTATAAAGCATTCGCTCTTTGGCCAATGGTTGCACAATCTATCCAGATTGTACAGTGCTTGCGAGGGTGCCAGTTTAACCTCCTGCAGGAGCAAAATATCTGGTGAATGTGGAGCGATAAATGTGGACAGAACTGACTGCTTGAAACGAGAGCCTAAGGATCTAATGTTCAACGATATTATCCTCATACTGATGACTTATTAGAAGAGGACGCATCTTGCCCCGTTGAAGACTTCTAAATCTCAGGAGATGCAGTTCTGGGATTAGGTGATCGATCCCGCACGATGTCACCGGTGTCGTTTTCCGCTTCAACAGAAGACGAATGCGACTTTTTACGATTTTGGCTAGATGATCTTGATGATCGAGGCTTAGATCTGTGCCTGCTATCCCTTTGGTCAGCATTCTTAAGAGGTTCAGTTGATACTGCTGGTGGGGCAGTAGAAGCTGTTGCAGGTGGTGATGACGGGGTCGAAGATGCGTTCAGAGGCTGAGATGAACCTTCCGGTGGAAGTGAAGACGGGAACTCATTGTCGATAGTCAATTGAGGACCGATGTACATACCCGGATCTTCATCAGGAATTGTAACCTGATACATCTGTGCGTCTGCCGTGTCTAACGAACGCGGTGTCTTCATCAGTGGAGAGTGGTCGAGTCTGCTGGATGTCTGTTCTGCGGCGCTGACGAGACAGGCAGCCATATGTTCTACGAGTGCCCGTTTGCAAAATCGATCTGGGTTCGTTTGAAGCAGCACTACGGGCTGGTGCATTTTTCGTATCAGTCTGTGCGCTTCTTCATTAACGATTCCACCGGCGAGGTATTGAAACCGGACCTAGCTCTGGCAGTGGCCTTCATTAATAAAGAACTTTGACTGGCCCGTGTAAGTCGATCGCTAGGTAAATCTCCATCACTCACAGCTGTATGGAGGAAAGTGGCCATTCACCTCCGATTTTTTCTTCTTCTTGAATGGTCAATGCTAGGTCCGTTTACGTTTAAGAAACGCTTTTCAACATCCAAGTGTTTATGCGAGGTCATCGGAGGAGACCAGAGTTTCCACCTCACTTTTCCGATGGCCTTTTGATACTTCAATTCAAGATCCTTGTTCAGGCATCTGCTGAGGCAACACCATCTGCCTTAGCTCCAACAGCGACAGGAGGGACCCGAGTCGTTAATAGTGCCTTCAGTTGTGTGATTGTGTGACATTTGGACTAAAGATTTTTCCACGCAGCAGCCGACCGACGAGTGCGTGAGTGACTTAAGTGCATGTGTGTCCCTCCCCCCGGTGATCCCCGGGGGAGGTTTCACCCCCCCCCCTGAACTTTTCTTTTGTGACTTTAATTTTGACCATGGACCGAATGGTCATGTTAAAGGCAGACAGGCCATTTTCCGTCACCACGTTGATGAAGGCGCTGTACGCCAAATCTGGTGTATCGCCTGTTTTAGCATCCGAGTACCCTTCCATCTTGGTGTTGCAGAGACTTTCCTCTACGGAGTTGAGAATGCCCTGCAAATCAACTGCAATTGCTGATCGCATCGTTGATGTGGAGTGCGTGAAAGTTGGCAATACCACCGTCAACTTTTAATACGCGGACCCTGGCCACCTCACAGTCCACGTCAGGGGAATTTCGTCGTTGTTGTCCACGGCTTATAGCCGAAATTTTATGTCGGAGTTTGGGGAAGTGCTCGGTATTTTTCGTCCAGACCACGCAGATACTCCCCAGCTCCAGAACGGCGCCATATATTTCGATATGAGGCTAGACAAGGACATTCCAAATTCTCTTAGTTTACATGGGATGAAATTCTCTGTTGGTACTGCAAGAAATTTTCTCGTGTCAGGAGAGATTACCCTCCCCTGAAAAAGTGTGCGAAATATTCGCGCATGTTGGGCAGATACCATGGTTGCCCGGAGTAGATTGACTTCAGTGCAGCAGCAGTTACGTCAATGCCTCTTCCGTCACCGAAGATGACAACTTTATACCATGATGCAGAGCCACAACGACTGGCTTAGCCCATATCTTCTCCACGTACGTCGCGGGTCGTTTCACCTGAGCGATCGTTGCCTCCACTTCCACCTAAAGACGAGCAGGGATTAGTGCCGCCATTATCACTCCCTTCGTCTTCAGAGGTTGCTGAGGATACGTCCCTGCTTCAGCCATTAAGCCATGTCGTGATGGATGAAGAAGTGGTCTCTGCAGAGGAAGACATTGAAGCCCCATTGGGTGATGTTTCGACGCCTTTAGAGGAGGAATTTCCATCTCTCCCTCCTCCGTCTCTACCAGCGTCGCTGCCAGTGGGTGTCACACGTCTACCTTCAGTGTTTCCTGTGTCATCTTCAGCTCCAACGGCGATAATCTCCACATCAACCCAGCCGGAAGGGCGTACGGAGAGCAAGTCTCCCCGTAAAAAGAAAATCCGCCATCGTTGCAGAAGGGACAAGAAGGCATTATCATCGTCTGAGAGGGACGGCAGTGCGAGTAGCCGCCGTAGTTCCTCTCATCGGATGCGCTCACTGCTTCGACGGACTGCTGAACCTCATTCTTCATCTAAGACGGACCAGCCTCCATCGAAATTAGGTCAGCTTCTTCCACCTAAATCCTCTAAATGAAGGTCATCTCGCGGAACATACGTTCCCTGGGTTCCTATTTTAAGCAATCGGTAGTATTAACTTTTATTGCTCTGTACAGACCAGATATCCTTCTTCTGCAGGAGGTTAAATTAGCTTCCACGCAGAAAGGTTATAATCTACCTGGCCTTCGCGGTCAATTTCCTAGTGCGCAATTCTTTATAAACTCATCATCACCTCTTGGACAAGGGGTTGTTACAATCGTCTTTAACCCTTCCATTCAGGTGTCGAACTGTATTTATGACTGCGAGTACAGAGTAATTTCGTTAGACATTTTATCATCAGGCGTGAATTTCCGATTGCTTAACGTATATGCGCCGTGTGGAAGAGCAGAGAAACAGACATTTTTCGATATTAACTTTTATTTGTGTTATGCTATGCCTGTGGTGATTGCTGGCGACTTCAACTGCCATCCAGACGATGACAACAACTTTTCGTCTGGACATGTGCATCATTTATGTCAGCAAAATGCATTATTCGATCTTTGGACACACCATCCACAAAGTAGCAATCCAGGGTTCACTTACCATCAAGGACCTCTTGTGTCATCTAGACTTGATTTATTTTTGATCGATAATGGTTTTGCTGACTCACCTGGACAGATGCAGGTTATTCCTTGTTCTTTCTCTGACCACAATGCCATCATGTGATCATGGAAACCTCCATTTTCAGCTTGTATCACAGGTAGTGCTTCAAACAAAAACTGGTTCCTGAATGTTCTCTGCTCGACAACAAGGAATACTGGGGAATGTTTGTTCAGTTTGTGGAAAAGCATCTCCACAATGTGTCTCCTACTCTTGCTTCGTGGCTTGTTTTTAAAGACAAAATCAAACGATTTTTTAGGAAGACTGGGATTGATGCTGCGAGGCGCTGCCGTCGTCATCTCCTTTTGCTCTAAGAAATTCTCCGGCTCCTCCGAAGTTCCACCCCTAAGGAGGAGTTTGCTACCGATATTCATCAGATGAAGAGCGAAATCAACGCAGTATTGATCCGAAAAGTATCTGGCGCAGCGCTCAGAGCCAAACTCACCTGGGCTGCTGACGTCAGAAATATGTCATCGGCCGCTTTCGCTGAGGAGAGACAACGAGCCAACGCCAAAAAATGTCGCCGTTTAATACTGGAAAATAGGGAAGTGGATACTGATTCTGATATCTGATCAGCTTTCTAGTCCCATTTTGCATCTTTTTTAGTCACCCAATCTTCCCATCAGATGCCACGGTAAATTGGATTGAGACACAATGAATCTTTTTCAGAGGATTCCGATGCCTTCATTACAGGTCCCTTAACCGAAGGCGAAGTCAAGAAGTTCCTGTCAGCGGACGGTCGTCATCAGTCCAGCCCGCGTATGGATAGCATTCCATACTCCTTTTAGAATGCGACATGGAAACTTCTTGGCCCTTCAATCATCAAAGATCCTTCCTCCATCACATCAGAGTTCACTATGAGGAAAATCATCCTGCTCCCTAAAGTGCCGAATCCAGAGCTCGTCACCCAGTGGAGGCCTATAACCCTTCTTAACACGGATTATAAGGTCTTCACTGGCGTGTTCCAATAAAGACTTAAAATTTACGCCGACGAATTTATGAACCCTGAACAATGCTGCTCCATTCCATCTCGCAGGATGTCTGACAATTTAATCACCATTCGGCGCGTGATGGAGGAAGCCTGTGCACGCCATCAAACCCTTGCTGTGTTAAGCCTTGACCAAGAGAAGGCTTTTGACAAAGTGAATCATCTGTTTCTCTTTAAAATGTTCCGTCACCATCGTCTTCGCCCCTCCGTGGGCACTACCTTGACGTGGTGGAGGGGCTTGAGTGCCTCAGTGACGCTAAAGGCTATGCTGGATTAGGTCATCCATGCCAGAGAGGCCAGACTAAAAGTGTCCGGTCGGTTGTGGACCCTCCCAAAGGGATCGGTGCTTGCAATGGAGGCCTGTTTTTGATATGGCTTCCATTACGACCAGTACGTCCACCTGCGTGTTTGCCGTGCGCAGCGACCCCACTTCTGGGGAAAGGGGGATCCTGGTGGTTGAGGGAAGGCTTTCCAGAACAACACACCACTTTGGCCCCTGCTTCTCGGAAGGATGGGAGGTCTGGATGAGCCCGTCCAAATCAATCGGCTGGTCGTTGCTCCTTGGAGCTTCGGCCATAGGGTTAGGTTCTGCCTATATCCTCCTGGTATCCCTGGTGCCAATGTGCCCCCTTTGTTGGGCTCGGTGGTGGGTGGGGAGCAAGGGAGATGAAAATTTATTTTACTTACTATGGGTAAAACAAATAAGCAAGTAAATCACAAACAAAATAACGATCGTGCAGAGAGATCGAGCCGTAGACCGCCAAAGTATCCGAAGTTTTTGGAGATGAAATTGGCAATTGGGGAGTCGTTTAAGAGCATCTCCCCATTTCTAATTTCAAAAGAACTTAAACGCCTCGTTGGGGTTACAAAACACTTTAAGAGACTTTTCAACGGCCGTCTTCTTATCGAAGTATTTAAGTATAAGCAAGCCACCACCCTGCTATCCTTGAAAAAGTTTGCAGGGAAAGCCGTTTCGGTTTCTCCCCCTGCAACATTCAATTACAAGAAAGGTGTCTTCACATGCCAGGACCTGGAAGGAATGGGGGACGAGGAAATCATTGCTGAATTGGATGATCAATCTGTAGTTGCCATTCGCCGGATCATTCCAAGGAGGAATGGTGTTCCTCATCCTACGCACTCCTTTATCGTTACCTGTGAGGGAACAGTTTTGCCGGATACCATTTACATCGGTTATGTACACTGTCACGTGAGAACCTTTATCCCCAACCCGTTGCGATGCTTCCAATGTCAGAAGTACGGCCACACGAGAACAAACTGTCATTTTACTGCAGTCTGTTGCAAGTGTGGCCTGCCCGGACATGAGATGGAAGATTGTCCTAAGGAGTTCCGGTGTTGTAATTGTAACGGAGACCATTCTGCCCTTTCAAGAGACTGTCCCTTTTGGCGGAAGGAAAAGAAGATCCAAGAGGTTCGTATCCTCGGGGGTTTGTCTTTTCCGTAAGCACATAGGCAGGTAGAACAGAATGAAGTCCGTAACTATGCAGCAGTGGTTAAGAGTCGTCCTTCTATTAAGTCCGTTGGATCAATGGCTGATTTGAGTATCGCAGATATTTCTTGTTTAACTTCCACCTCCACAGGACCATCTGCTAGCACTAATCGTACTTCGAAATCAATTACACCACCTGGAACTCCTCCAAAAACTTCGGAAAGGGAAGATGGCAAGAAACGCTCGTCAGAGGTGTCACCTTTATCTGACCCCTCCTAAAAACGTATAGTAGTTTCTACACCAAATTCTCCAGTTCTGGGGGGAGGGCCAGACTTCCCTTTACACTTAGAGGTGTCTCCTATTGAGGAGATGGAGTTATCTCGAAAGTTTAAACTTACATCTTAAAACCTTCATCATGGCACTCTTACAATGGAACCTTAATGGATTCTTTTGTTGATTAGAAGACCTCAAGCTCTTAGTCAATAAGTTCTCCTTCTCCTTATTGGCTTTGGAAGAAACGTTCCTTTTGCCATCCCCGTCTCCTACCCTAAAAGGGTTTAATTTTATTAGGAAGGATTATACATCGGGTAATAAAGCCTGTGGTGGTGTTGCCATCTTAGTCCAAAGATCTTTGCCTTTTACTACCATTAATATAACATCTAATCTCCAGGCGGTAGCAGTTAGAGTCTTATTCAAAGATGTCTTACCTCTAACTGTATGCTCACTGTATCTACCTACGGATCAATATACAGATTAAAATTCTTTATCATCCTTGCTTTGTGAACTGCCAAGTCCCTTCCTTATTCTGGGTGATTTTAACGCCCATAATCCCATTTGGAGGTCTATAAAGCTCTCTGAAAGAGGATATATGATAGATAAAGATTTGAATGCTTTTGACATCAATTTGTTAAACGATGACTCTTCAACATTCCTCCACTCAGCCAACGGCTCTCTGTCAAGCATCGATCTGTCATATACTCTTCATCTTTCACACCTAATTTAGCCTGGAGCATATTCTCAGATTTACATGGTAGTGATCATTTTCCGATCAGTATTTCCCTGAGTTCTACTACTTTTTCCAACCCTCTGCGACGTTGGAAATTGGATAAAGCAGACTGGCAAGTCTTCCAATCCCATCTACAGTTTGAGAATAAAACACCCTTTCCGTCTGTAGATGAGGCTGTATAGGATTTCACTTCCCGCATCCTCCATGCGGCAGAACAATCCATTCCTAATCGTAAATCCTCGTCCACGAAAATCCCAGTGCCATGGTGGAATGAAGAATGTGCCCTAGCGGTTCGAAGACGTAAGAGAGCTCTCCGCTTTTTTTCCGCACAACCGACTCTCGAGAATCTTATTACTTATAAGAAAAAAAGGGCCAGTTGTAAACTAACCATTTCAAATAATAAGAAAGAGGTAGCTAATATCCTCGGAAGGGCGTTTGCTGAAGTTTCACGAATAAAAAATTGCAGTGTCTCCTTTCAAAGACGAAAACTTTTCGAGAGATCGCATGCTATAAATTTTCAATCTCGAAATCTCGAAAAATATAATGTCCAGTTTACTTTACGGAAACTACATTATGCCCTTCGTTGCTCCAGAGATTCTGCTTCAGGTCCAGATGGAATGTTATACTCTTCCTGCAACATCTGACGCAGGAAGCTTATGGCCACCTTCTCTCGTTATATAATTACATCTGGTCTTTAGGAGAGATTCCAACAATATGGAGAGAGGCAATTGTTATTGGTATTCCAAAAGCAAATAAAGACCACTCTTGTCCTTAAAACTATCGACCAATAGCACTA
>JAHWFO010015818.1:6080-22425 GCA_023313115.1 Rhysida immarginata | reverse complement strand
CTTTATATACTCGAGATCAGCAGGTTTCATCGCAGTTGGATGTTCCGTAGAGTCTGGATAGAAGGACTCGACGGTGATCCACTTATCTCTTCATAACTAGGATTTTGGGCGTATGCGGATTCAGGACACGCTTTCCACTGCCAAATGTGCTGCTAAGAATATTAGCTTGGCGCTTTCCTATTCAATTTCATTAATTTAATCTGCTGACAAGTGATCAGCTTTGTAATTATTTGTACGTTTTATTATTCGCCCAGAATAAACTTTAGTTGTTTAAATTTTTAAAGGTTTCACTCACTACCTAGTCTTACACGTGACATATATGGATTCACTTGGTGCAGCATGTTGTGAAGCAGAGCAATCAGATCATTGTTAAGTTAAATGAGATCAGAGATGTGCTAGATAGATTTACTTTAATGAAAATTAGTTTTGAAGTTTATTTTGTATTGCAGTCGAACCTCTCTATAATGAATCATCCTCTGACACTTTTTCCCCTATAACGAATTTTTTCTTTGGTCCCAACCTAGTAAGCATGTAAATCTTGAGTATTAACCACATTTCTTTATAGCAAATTTTCCGTGTAAAAATGTTTTGGGAGTGGCTAATGATTTCGTTATAAGAAAGTTTGACTCTATGAAGTAAAGGTTATTTGTCGTGGGTCGGAAATTTTTTCTGTAAACCGGCGGTCAATAAACACTGCAATATAATATGAAAATGGCAAAATATTTTTTTAGACTCCGCAAAGATAGTAAATAACTATCCACAGCAAAGTTGAGAGATCACTATCAGCGATAGCAGTTAGCAAAGCGAGAGGTTTATTGTGTTCAAAATTTCGCATCATTGCAACAATAGAGCAGCGAGCTATTAGGCAAGCTTTCCTTATCTTTGCAGGCTTCGGCTGAACAGAATCCTAAAACTTTAAATTAAGATATCTTTTTCTTCCGTGAGCCGATTTTGATGAAATAAAGCCTGCATGTTGCCCCAAACTACGCTCAAGTTACCTGTGATAACCACATGAAAATTCGGTAAGTAGTTTTGGAGATTAGCGCGTTCAAACAGATAAACAGACAGATAAGATTTTTAAAAATGGTCTTATTTTATTCTGTTACACTTCCTACATCTCCTGCAGTCAGATTTCAGCAAATATTTTCAATGTATAGATACGATGGCTCTACAGATTTATTATATGTATAGACAGATAGAAGAAGAAGATAGAAGATGATGTCCATTTGAGATATTGCTAGATATATGTAAACGTGCGATTTTTTATTTATTTTCCATCTTATTTCTAATGACCGATGAAATTATTTTGATAGAATTTGTCTTATTCTTGTTGTTTTTGAATGAATTTTTCCTATTAAGTCACGTTTCCTGGAGATTGCAGTGTTAAAGTATCCATATTTTTGGGCCATAAGAAAATTTATCAGGGCCTCAAAATCTGAATAATTTAAAACGTTTCATTAAGAAACAAAATATGTGGGTGATAGAAAAAAACTGAGGTCAGATACGGATTCAGCACAAAAAAAAAATTAATAAAAACATAAGAATCAGCTCTTAACGTTGAATAAGTTTTTAAAAAGTTATTTTTTTGTTGGTCTGTATTATTCGTTAACGACATTTAAAAATAATTTTTTCCAATTTCACTAATTATGAAAGCATAATCTTCAGTAAATTTAACGAACGCGGTAAACATTAACAGAGAAAAACATTGTTGTAATTATGAATCTGGATTGTATCTTCGCCCACGGCAATTTTATGTTTCGCTGATTGACTTCTTTGATAACCTAAGTATTTTTACCAGAAAAAGTTGAACAAACTTACTGTAAAAGTCATGAAGTTGGAAGGATCGTGTATAAATATGGCCGGTCTGGGAACTTATAAAGATCACTCTTAAATAGTAAGTAATTAGCCTGGAATTTAAAAAAAGATCAAATTTTGCTGACACTTTCTGTGTCACTGTCTGGATTAATTACTACTCATTTATCTCAAAGAAAACAGGACTTTCATTCATTCATTTTAAAAGCGTATTTTGTATTTCCTTCCTCTGTAATTGGATCTTTCGAAGAGTCATAAAAGTAATTTTAAAGTTTAAAGAGGTATTGTTTTATTGCATCCCGGGATGTTTCTTTTTCATTATGCAAATTCAATTTTATGTAGACTAAAGTCCTTGAACCCCTATAAAAACAGTTAAAAATAGATGTTTTTTTATGAAAGATTATTAAGATTTTTGTAAAGCATGAGGAAGGTCACAATCTAACTCAGATTTCGAAAAAAAGTAACAACAGTAAATCGATATTCATGATTATGGCAAGGCATATTAATGAGAAATATCTCATGAACATCAATGTAAGGTAAAGTTTGTGCAACAATAGATATCAACAATGGTATCAACAAGCAATGTACCACACAATGCAAGGATCAACAATTTATATCTCATAACAAATAATGCAAGGCAAAGTTGGTGCAATGTAGATAGGTTAAATTTGTAACAATGCATAGAATTCCTGTTGTTCATGCTTTTCTTAGAATTGAGAGTTCTCAGTACTTAACAATTCTTGAAAATCTTTAAAAATGATCAGTAACTGGAGATAATGGAGAGTTAGCAGACTATTGAGAAAGCGCTCCTTAGTGCTGTATTGAGCAAATTTTAAGCATATAGATAGAAGAATCGGCGACTGCTAGACTCCACAAACTGATGAATGGCCAAGTTTTGTATCAAGACATCCAGAGAAGAGTGGGAATTGCAACAACATCAAGTGTACATCTAAAGTAAGATTACGTGACTAAGAAATTATTTAGACTAGCAGTGGCATACCTGGAGAGGTCCATCCATTGTGAGCATTTAAAAAAACTTTTTTCGAATTTTCTTTCGAATTTTACTGTATTAATTCTAAGCGTTTATATGTTTATTTTTAAGATATTTCAAAATGTAATCAAAAAAACAAAAAATCAGAGCCACGCCGGGGTGACCACCCAGCTTATTTGGTAGCACAGCAGATACGAACATTTCATAAAGATACATTTTGACTATATTCTGTGTGAATGTGAATATTTTGGAAACTGAAATGCTGATAATTCGATGACTGAATGTTCGTTTCCAGGAATTATTAATAGTGAGCATAAAATGATGACGCAAAGGACATAAATAAGGCAGCGTCTATTGAGGAGGCAAAGGAGTCAGACATGTCTCCTTTGAGCTCTCTGACAAACGTCCAGACACCTGGCAAAAATTTATATGCCTGGAAAGGAAAGAGAAAGAACGAGTATTGGTCAGAGAAACTCTGCAGCTAAAAGAGAAAAGGCTATACGGGCATTGGAAAAATCTGAACAACGGGGTTTTCGAATAGAACAAGAGGGGAAAAGAGCTTCTACTTCAAGGGCAAGAAAAATTTGTGTCTCAAATATCCGTGATGTTCCCCGGTGGTGAAGATGGATATCATTTTAATCTGAGGCAAGTCAACAAGAGGTAAATAAAGTCCCGATATATCACATAGAATTCCTGTTTTCAGATTTTGTATAGAATGGATAGTCTCTTCACTCTGTGTTGTATTCATTGAGTTCTTATTTAACTAATTTGGAATTATAATCTAACTTCTTGAAATTGTTCTGTTTATCTACATGTGTAATTATGCCGAGCAACGCCGGGTCCTCTGCTAGTAAAATTAATAAAAACACTGAAAATTTATTTACTTTAATACTGAAAAAATTTTGAAGAAATTATATATGAACGTAAACTCGCGTGTAAGTAAAAAGATATAAACGAAGTGAATTGATCATTTTTGCATATCCGTCTGAAATAAAAACAATTCAAGCCTATTCTTTTCTCTTCTTCTTACAGCACAGTTATTATTGTTAGTTCGTTATTACGGGTTATTTTGAATCATTAAAGTCCTGTTGATTCGTATCTTACAAGCAATTTCTACACAATTATTATTTGTTGTGTATTTCAGTTTTTAAATATCAGTGTATGTTTTCAGACTTTTCTTTATAATATAAACCATTAATGACTAACATAATAAAACATCGTAAGGGTAATTGGTAACCGTCACTCACTCATGAAGACTGGAGGAATTCTTTTTGTATTTAACGTTATACGAGCATGCTGAACGTTTTTTTTTGTTTGTTTTTGCTGATATGCAAACTCTTAAACTGATGGATTGGTGTATTGTAGGACCTTAGAATCTATTTAAGTCAGTTTTATTAGGCAGGTTTTTGTATGCTTTTGACTTTACAGCATGTTTCAGTCGATTCAGCAAGCTCGAGCATATTTCAGTAGTTTTGGGTAATGCACCATGAAAAATCGTTTACAAGCGATCATACATTAATATAACGCATCCATTTGATGCCCTCTGGTAACGCAGTCACTAACTATGGAAACCAAAACCAAAAACACGCAAACTCAAAGCGCTAAACCCAAATCACGTGAAAAGAAAGAAAACCCATTCAAGCTAACGAAAATGCCAAAATCTGCTGAAATTCGAGGCACATTGATTGTCAATGGGTGGCAAATTACAATTCCAAATATGAGTGCTGCACAACAGTTGGAAAGATCATATTTTGTCAAGTCCGCAATAAAATGGTAAAAATGAATTTTATAGTCTACAGCCGTGCACAAGTAGACTCTAAATAATTTTTTAGTGCACAAGTAAACTTTTAGGGGCAGCAGTCCTATGGAGACAGAGTCTATGCGTGTGTATTGAAAAATATTGGATTTTTGAAATTCTGACTTCGGATTCTTAAACACCATTAAAAAGTAGAATAGGAATGTCTGTAAGACTCATTCTCTATCTCTTGTCTTCATCGATAAAAATGGGTTCAAAACTTTAAAAATTCCACACTTTCAGGGCCTCGGTCTCCTAAACGGTTGGATCAATTGAAAAAAACACCAAGAATAAAACATTTCTCGAATATTGTGTACAATCTGAATATACCATTAAAAATAGGGATTCCTATTTAAGATTTGAATGGAACCCCCCCTCAGCCCCCCTCACAATGGGGGGGGGGTAATTTTTTGGCTAATGAACTTTCCCCGCAAAAAAATTCACTTTTGATTTGGGACGTTTTTTCGTACAATGCTTAGTTTCCGAGATATTTGCTTGTTAAGATTTAAATGGAACGAGGCACCCTGTTTATGAAAGAGACATGTTTAAACTATGTCTCACTATATGAAAAAAAAGCTGCAAGGCAGTATGGGAAAGCCACATTACCAATTGTCATCTCATTCAGATCAACGCGCAGCCAATAAAAAGAGACTAAAACCTTACGCGTGCGCCATCGGAGAATACGTTTCGGGGCGGAGGAGAGAAAGCAGTGAACGTGCTTTCCCACACTGCCTTGCAGCTCTTTCATATAGCATGACAGAGTATAAGTTTGTTTGCTTGCTTGTGTGAACAATAATTAGCCCGTGGTGTTTGCGTCAACAATCGGCTGGTCGTGTTTATACGTATGTTGCGTCAACAATAGTTGATGAAATTAATACATGCTGCAGCCGATGAAAAAGATAGGCCCTGGCTAACACCACCTAGACATAAGGCCTGATAACGAAAACGTCATATATTGTTACATCATCATTAGTCTACCGTTGTTAATACGAGGGTAGCCCAGAAAGTAATGCACCAAAATATTTTTCTCTGTCCCCAACAATGGTACGAATGCAAACTTGAGATATGCATTCTTTGAAGTTTTAGGAGTACGCGCGCAAAGTTTCCGTTTCTTCCGACAGATAGTGTAAGTGTAGCATTGGAACAACATGGCGTCTATAAGTGAAGACGTTACAAGCAGCGTGTCGTCATTGAATTCCTCACTGTGGAGTTAGAAACATTCACAAAGGTTTATGCGGAGTTTATGGAGCATCAGCCGTGGACAGAAGTACGATTGGTCGCTGGGCACAGAGGGTGAGGCCATAAGAAAGCGGTTCGGCGGAGTTCCAAGATTTACCGTTGTCGGGGCGGCCATCCTCGCCTGTCACATCTGACAAAATCAACGCGCTGGTGCGTTCATTCGTCAAGACTGACGCAGAACGACTCGACAGTTGGCGCTGGAGCTGTCAATCAGCAAAGGAAGTGTGGTGAAATCATCCGTGCTCTTGTTTACACAAAACCGCGTTCACGGTGGATTCCGCAATGTCTTACGGAGGAACACAAAGCTCTGAGTCCCTGCAACGTTTTGAGTCGAAAACAAAACGACAATCGATGGAATGGCGTCATCCGCACTCTCCATAGAAGAAAAAATTCAAAGCAACTTCTTCTGCTGGTAAGGTCATGATCACTGTGTTTTGGGACTGTGATAGTATAATACTCATTGATGTGATGCCAAGAGGCAGCACCATTAATTCTGAGGCATATGTGAATACATTAACCAAACTCAAGAAGCGCTTCCATCGACTTGGACGCCATAACAACCCAGCCGATTGTTTGCTTCAATACGACTTGGACGTCGGAACACATAACAAAACAGGGTTGGAAAGTGTTACCCCATCCACCCTAAGCCCTGACCTAGCGCCCTCAGACTCACTTGTCAGGGCCATTGAAGAAGGTGCCATTCGTGAAAGACATTTTGAGGATGACGAAGAGGTGATTCGCACAGTGAAGACAACTCTGCTTGAACAGAACAAGGATTCTAACCAACAGAGAATATACGCCCTTGTGTCTCGAAGGAGGAAGGCCATAGAACGGGATGGAGATTATGTGGAAAAATAGAGAGTGTAGAAGAGACATCATTCTTTCGTGTGTATAAGTTTCATTGTGTTCAATAAATAATTGTTGAATAAATAATTTGTGATTCATTACTTTCTGAGCTACCCTCGTACTATTTCTACCAATAATAAGCCCTAAATTTGGTCGACTACGTAGCCAACGAGAAAGACAGTAGCCTGAGCAAAAATCACATGACCATTGTAGTGTGACCAACAATCCAACTTTCCTTGTCTCCCACTTGGATTTTAGGAATTAGTGTTTTTTGGAAACAATAAAGTTTGGATTGTTGCCCAGGCTACTGTCTTTCTCGTCGACTACGGGCAACGCCAACACCTCCTAGAACGAAAGCCAATCAACTGAAACTTCATACATTGTTGCATCATCATAAATAGACCAAATTTAAGGCTTATCATTGGTAGAAATATGGTTAACAGTGGTCGAAATATGATGATGTAACAGTGTATGACGTTTCAGTTGTTTGGCTTTCTTTCTAGGAGGTGTTGGTAACGCCTCCTAAAGATAAGGCCTGAGCCAACGCCACCTAAAAACAATGCCTGCTCACTGCTTGCTGACTGCATCATCAATGAGGGCTGACAATCCAACTTTCATTGTTTCAACAAATGAAAAAACACTGATCACAACAAGTGTTTTTTCGTTTTTTAAACAATGAAGATTGGATTGTCAAACCTATTTTGATGACGCAGTAATCAGGCTTTGTTCTTTAGGTGGCGTTGCCTGAGCACGAAAACGTCATACATTAATACGAAGACATAATTTAGGGCTTATTATTGGTAGAAATCCGATTAAACTTATCTTCGGATGATAATGTAACAATGTATGACGTTTTCGCGCTCAGGCCTTATCTTTAGGAGGCGTTGCTACAGGTCGACATATGATGTAACAATGTATGAGATTTCCATTATAAAGCCTTCTGTCTAAAAGTCTTGACCTGGCACTGAAGAATCACCTGACCATCTTAGTCCAAGCAAAACTGTTATCTTCATTGTTTACATCTTGGATTTTAGCAATCGGTATTTTTTCATTTGTCAAAATCAATAAAGGTTATATTGTTGCTTCGATTAAGAAGATCGGGTGACTTTTCAGTGCCAGGGCTACACCTCCCAGAGAGAAGCCCTGCGCACTAAAACGTCATCATCAAGCGGCTATTATTATTCGTATTACTACCAGTAATAAGCAACACCACCTAAGATAAGGCCTGAGCAGGGAAACTTCAATTATTAAAACGTTATAAGTAGTCATCTCGGGGCAATGATATTACAGGCTCCAGCGCGGAATAGTCACCGGACCATAGTAGTCCAAGTAACAATATAATTCTTATTGTTTCCATCCTGGATTTTAACAATCAGTACATCTTCGTTTGTTGGAAATAATGAAGCTTGTACTGCTTGCCGGACGAAAATGATCAGGTGACTTTTCCGCGCTGGGGCCCGTTATTTCGTTGGCCCCATAGTCATCTTTAATCGCATTTCTACCAATAATAAGCCCTAAATTTGGGCGCTTGATGATGTTGTAACAATGTATACAGTTTTGTCCGCAGGCTTTCTCTCTAAAAGGTGTTGGCCAGGGCCTATCTTTTTTTCGTCAGCTATGATGATTGCTTTAATGAATCACGTTTTAACTAGGATAGATAATATTTATAAGAGAAAAGAACGAGACACAGAAACCCTGGATTTTATTGCTAAGGCGTTTGATGCAAAGGAATTCGTTATTGGTGAGGTTAGGAAGAGGTTTTTTAATATTTTTAGTGACGGAGAGGATGTCGTTTTGTATGGACTTTATGTAAACTTCAAGTTCAGGATTGATGTCATGAGGAGGGGTCCAGTCGCTGGGAATGTGGAAGGTAGAGTTGGTAGAGGGAGTAGAATTGGAAGGATTCATGCAAAAGTATAGACGGGATCTGAGGGCACGGTTGAAGTTATCGACAGAGGAAATGATATCAAAAGTGTCAATAGTATTAGGAGTGGGACAGAAGGAAAGGCCTTTGGACAGGGTTTTGATCTCGAGAGACGAGAGTTTAGTGGTTGACAGGTTAATAACTGAGGTTGTGCTAAGATTAGGGGAGCTGGAGCTGGTGGAGGGAGGTGGATCGTTTTTAGAAAGGGAGTTCAGAAAATAGGTGGATAACGGATTAGACAGAAAGTGGGATTTATTAGGGAAGGAAATACGGTCTCTTTGAAATTTATTACATTTTTTGGAATAGAGGAAATCAAGTTTTTTGCCAATGAAAGTATGAAGAGCATCAATATCCGGAGGATTAAGAGAGGGAAGAGAGTCATGTCGGGTGATGGACTGAAAGAGGCTGTTGCAAATGCTGGAGCAGTGGTTACTGAGGACAGGAAGGATGTTACGGGTAGAGTCAGAAATAGTGGAATGAATTTGCGACAGAGTAGCAGAGGGTAAGGGACCTAATTGGATGTTGGGGGCAGAGGTTAAACCTTTGGGGATTATACCGAGGGTGAAGTAGTGGGAAAAAGTGATATTGTGGGCATGGTAGGTACAGAATAGTTATAAAGGCTTAACTTAGATAGTTTTAACTAGGATAGTTATAAAAACTAATATGTGACGTTTTCACCTGTATAATTAATAAAATCAGTTTTGGGAAAGACATAGTCTTTTAAACCATAGCTTTTATTGTGAGAAGTGTTAGTGAAGATACGGATATGAAGAGATTTCTCTGTTTAAGATGGGCAGCTTTGAGTAAAATAGAAATTATAAATAGGGATAAATGATTTAGGGATAGGTCGTAAGATATTGAGAGGGGAGGTGTTTTGACAGGATGCAACAACTTCTCGAATTTTTTTTTAATTCTTCACGATTTCTTCTTTGAATAACTTAGTGTAATGAAGTATTTGCTTAAGATGAAGAAAGTTTCTATGATGTGTTTAGTCTAAACTTTTGAAATATGAGAACATTAAGATGAATAGACAGTAGTTTAGGTGTGAATAAGAGGCAACGTGAGAGGGAGGCCGGAAGTGGCTCCTCTAATTTAAGGAGAAATCGATTCGAAGGCGTAATGAGATTGCTAAGGAGCTGGTGAGAGGGTGAGGCTGTGTGCTCTTCACTCTGGAATGGAAATTTTTTCTTGGTTGTTGGCAACTTTGGGAAGGGGGCTTGAAGTCATTTGAAAGGCTGCTGTGTAACTCCCGTGGTTAGTCAAACGTATTCCCAAGCTTCTCTTTCTAAAGTGGAGTGAGTAATCTGATCAATTCATAAAATAATGGGTAAACACCTGTGAAGGATGGCATTCTGCCCGAACCTCAATTAGAACCCAATTGGCTCAGCAAAGGACCGAAAATTCTAAAGAACCAAGTAAAAGGCCGGAATGTCGATATAAATCTATCTAACATTTGATAGATTCCTTTTATTTCGTTGAACATTTTCTCTCATAATATTTTTGGGTGTGGTCTTATACGGATTGGAAGAGAAGAGACCCATCATTGAAAGTCCCATCAGTCTGTGAGTAAGAAATGAAAGTAATAAATAAGTGCGAGTTTTCAGCATGGTTATAGTGCCTTCACTCATCTGAAATCTGCGGACTCTTTAAGACAACGTGTGCTATGAATCATCAACACGTAACCTTCCTGTGCTGAACGGGTCTTGTTCGACCCAAATCGTTTTTCAACTGCCTATAATTTTTGTCTATTTGTATAAATAGCCGTCATCTTTTTTGACTTTTAATAAATTTTACTTTCATTTTTATAATAATTAAAATTTATAAATATTTATTGTATAATATAAGGAATTTTTTACACTCATTTTTGACCCATTGTTATAACTTCTTATAACTTTTGTCAATTTGTATAATTTATTTATATACTATTAAAATTGTTTTGTATGATGTACAAAATGTAAATTTAATTGATTTTTGATATATTGTAATTGTTTTAATAATAAGATAATCTGTGAAAATCTTGCAAAAAAAGTAATTATGGGTCATTTTTGACCCCAAAAGTGTAAGGTTAAAAAGAACAGCACAGGAAGGTTAAGATGCGTACAGTTTGCAAGAAGGAATTGTGAAGACAAAATAGTACGAAGATTCATCTGTTGAACTTGATGGGGACAATCTGAGCCAGTCAATGGACTCACTCATCAATCGATCCGGTTTCTCCTAATGTGACTTATTGTTCTTCAAAGGTGTGTGTCAGAGATCACTCTTAGTGTTGAAAAGTGAAATATTTATGGCCTGACATAAATGTGTGTGCTTTGATATGGAAGTGATATGCAAATGAAAATTTGGTTAGTGGATTTAGCAGACTGCTGTGAATTCGTAAGTAAACCTTTATCTAGAATGATTTTTGTATACTCATGCAGAAGAAAGAATTAGAATATACAGTGATAGACTGAATTGTGGTACAAAGGTGCATTTGATAATATAATTGAGTCTCAGGATGGCGGAAGAAATTAAGATACTCCTTGAAATGAAATGTTTTTGAATTAAAATTTTCTTTTGGTCAGCAGAGTTAAGTATTCATATAGTTTTAACTTTCTTCTCTTATGATAAGTACTATCCTTTCTTTTCTGTAGGTTAAGATTTGATATAATTCCTTTGGTTCTCTACGGTCATGTTTTAAATTTTGAATAAAGATTTTTAATTTTTTTTATTCTCAATCTCGTTTATCTTATTGATTGAAATAAGACACATACTGCCATTTTTCTTAAAGAACCCAACCTTTTGCCCTTGATTGGTCAGTGGAGATTTTATTTATGGAGCTAGCTGTGAATAGAACCCTTATGAATTCATTTTTATTGAATTTTAAAAATAATAAATAATCTTTCTATCTTCTATATATACAGGGTGATTATAAAGTCACTATACATTTTGGTGAAAACATTAACGAATTTCATTAATTTGCACACTCAAACACCCAAACTAAATGTGTGGTTGGGGTTTACAGGGTCAAAGCTCTATGGACCCTTTATGTTTGCCGAGGGGACTATCAGTGGTACTGTGTACCTCGACATGTTGGAGCATTTCCTAGAGCCACAGTTGCGGGATGATGGGATTTAGGATACTGTTGTGTTCAAACAGGATGGGGTTCCACCCCATTTTACCAACATCATTCTGGACTACCTAACTTGAGCATTCCCGGGCAAATCGCTTCGTCAGGGCGGGCCAAGGTTGTGGCCTACACAGTCCAGATTTGATCCCCATGAATTTCTTAGCGTGGGGTTTTATCAAGTCCAAGTTGTATCAGGTCAAGATTACGCACCATTGCATAGCTGAAGCAACGGATTAAATGGTGGAGGACCTTACATCGGCTATGTTGCGCAATGTTTTCCGGGGCACGGTGGAACGCTGGGATCTGTGCCAGGATGTGCAAGGGGGACACATGATATCTGGTTGATGCATACTGTAATTGCTGCAATGAAACGGATATTTCACCAAAATGTATAGTGACTTAATAATCACCCTGTATAAAGAAGGATGTTAGTGGGTTGGTTTGTTTCTTATGCAAATCTACAGTTTTATTCCGATCTTGATGAAATTTTGTATACTTGACCTTCAAACCACGAGGAGGGTCACTGTCCACCTTAGATTTCGGAATAATAATAAAAAATAATAATTATCGATAAAAAAATCGATATTCATGGTTATGGAAGGGAATATTAATGAGAAATACCTCAAGACCAACAATGAAAGACAAAGTTTGTGCAATGTAGATAAATTTCAATTTGTAACAAGACATAGAATTCCTGTTATTCAAGCTTTTCTTAGAAAAGAGAGTTCTTAGTACTTAACAATTTCTTGAAAATCTTAAAAAATCATTAGTAACTGGAGCTAATGGAGAGTTAGCAGACTCTTGAGAAAGAGTGGAAAGACGACAGAGGACGCAAATGGTGTATTGAACAAATGGTAAGCATGTCTATAGAAAAATCGGCGATCGCTAGACTACACAAAGAGATGAATGGCCAAGCTTTGATTGAAGACATCGAGAGAAGAAAGAGAATTGCAACAACACCAAGTGTACATCTAAAGTAAGATTACATGAGTAACAAATTATTTAAACTAGCAGGGGCATCCTTGGAGAGGTCCATTCATTATGAGCCTTTAAAAAATTTTTTTTAAAATTTTCATCAAGAATTTTTACTGTATGATTTCTAAGCGTTTTCATGTGTTTAATTTTAAGATACTTTTCAGTTTATTCCAAAAAAAAGTCCGAGCCACGCTTATTTGGTAGCACAGCAGATCCAAATATTTCCTAAATATACATTTTGACTACATTCTGTGGGAAAGTGTATATTTTGGAAACTGTAATGCTGATAATGCGATGACTAAACGTTCGTTTCCAAAAATTATTAATAATGAGCATAAAATGATGATGCAGTGACAGAACAGTAATAAGACAAAGATAAGGCAAAGGAGTAATGTTTGTCTCCCTGGAGCTCCCAATTAAACGTCCAGACGACTGGCAAAAATTTATGTGTCTGGAAAGGAAAGTCAAAGAATGATTGTTGGTCAGAGAAACTCTGAATGAAAATATAGAAACCATGGATCATGTTATGTGTCTGGAAACCGTGGTTATGTGTCTGGAAAGGAAAGTCAAAAAATGAATATTGGTCAGAGATACTCTGAAAGAAAATATAGAAACCATGAAATAACCAATACGAATGAATATAACGTAAAATTAATGATAGTCCAAATTGGTTTCAAGAAACCTGGTTTAATGGAACCATTATGGTTCATTGGAACTTTCAATGCTAAACTATGGCATGTAATATATCAAACGACTTGGAATGAGGTGTCATGAATGAATATAACGTAAAAAAAATGATAGTCCAAATTGATTTCAAGGAACTTGGTTTAGTGGAATCATTATGGTTCATAGGAACTTTCATTGCTAAAATATGGCATGTAATATATCAAACGACTTGGAATGATGTGTCATGAATGAATATGACGAAAAATTAATGACAGTCGAAATTGGTTCAAAGGTAGGTGGTGTAATGGTATCTTTATGGTGCACTAGAAACTTACAATGTTAATATAGGGCTGTTTAAAAATATAGTTCCGCGAATGGTTGGCAACGCCGAGTCCTCTGCTAGGCTTTCTATATATATAAGGAAGGATGTTTGTGGATTTGTTTCTACCGACCTTGATGAAATTTTGCATACTTGACCTTCAAAACATGAGAAGGTCACTATCTACCTCAGATTTCGAAAAAATAATTACTGATAAAAAAATCAATATTCATGTTTATGGCAACGCATATTATTGAGAAATATCTCATGACCAACAATGCAATGCAAAGTTTGTGCAACAATAGGTATCAAAAATGGTATCAACACCCAATTCACAAACACTCTGCAAGGACCAACAATATATATCTCATGACCAACAATGCAAGGCAAACTTTGTGCAATACAGATAAGTTTCAATTTTAAGAATGCATAGGATTCATGCGTTTCAGGCTTTTCTTAGAAAAGAGAGTTCATAATATTTAACAATTTCTTGAAAATCTTAAAATATGATCAGCAACTGGAGATAATGGAGAATTAGCAGACTATTTAGAAGGAGTCTAAAGATGACAGAGGAAGCACTCCTTTAGCACCGTACTGTATTGAGCAAGTGGTAAGCAAGTAAATAGAAGAATCGGCGACCGCTAAACTACAGAAAGTGATGATTGGCCAAGTATTTTTTCAAGACTTCGAGAGAAAAGTGGGAATGGCAACAACATCAAGTGTACATCTAAAGTAAGATTACGTTAGTAAAAAATTATTTAGACTAGCAGTGGCATTCTTGGAGAGGTCCATCCATTTTGAGTCTTTAAAAATTTTTTTTTCTAAATTTTATTAAGAATTTTTACTGTATTAATTCTAAGCGTTATCATGTGTTTTTTTTAAGATATTGGAAAATTTAATAAAAAAAAATCCGGGACACGCCGGGTTATCACCTGGCTTATTTGATAGCAGAGCAGACCCAAACATTTCAAAAAATACTTTTTAAATATATTCTGTGGGAATGTGTATATTTTGGAAACTGAGATGCTGATGATGGGATGATTGAACGTTCGTTTCCAAGAACATTTAACAATGAGAAAAAAAATGATGCAGTGACAGGACATTAATAAGGAGGCGTCTATTGATGAGGCAAAGGAGTCACGCATGTCTCCCTTGAGCTCCTTATCAAACGTCCAGATGACTAGCAAAAATTTGTGTCTGAAAAGGAAAGAGAAATAACTTGTATTGGTCATAGAAAATCTGCAACTAAAACAGAAACAGCTATATGGGCATTTGAAACATAAGCAAATTTGTTTGCAACTCGGCTCCTATACAACCTATGTCTACGTAATTTGGATGATTCACTGGGAGCAAATTACCAGTTAATTATTCCAATTTAGGCGCGTGCACATCCATTGGTTTCCGAGATGGGCTCTCGAAGCGTGCACACGTTTGGCCAAATTTATCTGTTTTCTACTGATAACCACCTAAATGTGTAAATTTCCTGTTTCGAGCAAACTTTTGACTAACACGAGTTCCACTGAACAACGGTAGTTTCGAATAACGCAAGAGGGTATAAGAGCTTCTACTTCAAGGACAAGAAAAACTTGAGTCTAAAGTATCTGGTGATGCTCCGCAGTGGTGAGATAAGTGAAGAAGAGTTAGATAAAGTCCTGGTATATCACCTAGTATTCCTGTTTTTCGTTTATTTTGTAGAATGGATAGTCACTTTGCTCTGAGTTGTATTGTTGTATTGATTGAGTTATTATTTAAACAATTGGGAGTTATAATTTATTTTTTTGAGATTGTTCTGTTTACCTACAACTCTAATTATCCCGGGCAACGACGGGTATCTCTGCTAGTCTTCTATCTATATATATAAAAAAGGATGTTTGTGGGTGGGTCTGTTTGTCTGTACGTTTTTTATACAAATCTACAGTTTTAGTCCGATCTTGATGAAATTTCGCATACATGACCTTTAAAGCATGAGGAAGGTCACTGTCTACCTCAGATTTCGGAAAAATAATAATTATCGATAAAAAATCGATATTCATGGTTATGGCAGGGCATATTAATGAGAAATATCTCCTGACCAACAATGCAAAGCAAAGTTTGTGCAACAATTGGTATCAACAATGGTATCAACACGCAATGCACCAACACAAGGCAGGGATCAACAATCAATATCTCATGACTAACAATGAAAGGAAAAGTTTGTGCAAGTGTAATTATCCCGGGCAACGCCGGGTACCTCTTCTAGTCTATCTATCTATATAAAGAAGGATGTTTGTGGGTCTGTGGGTCTGTGGGTCTGTGTGTGCGTCTGTGGTACCCGGCGTTGCCCGGGATAATTACACTTGGATGTAAACAGAGCAATCTCAAAAAATTAAATTAAATTTTGCAATATCTTAAAAATAAACACATGAAAATGCTTAAAATTAATACAGTAAAAATTCTTAATGAAAGTTCGAAAAAAATCTTTTTAAAGGCTCACAATGGATGGACCGCTCCAATAATTTCTTACTCAGGTAATCTTACTTCAGATGTACACTTGATGTTGTTGCAATTTCCACTCTTCTCTCGTTGTGTTAAGGCAAAATTTGGCCTTTCATCACTTTGGGTAGTCTAGCGGTCGCCAATTCTTCTATTTACTTGCTTCCCATTTGCTCAATACAGCACGGAGCTAAAGGTTT
>JAHWFO010015817.1:0-20974 GCA_023313115.1 Rhysida immarginata | reverse complement strand
AAGCAATGGCAGACAGGAATTGTGATCCCTATCTTCAAAAAGGGAGATCAGAGAGATTGCAACAACTATCGAGGCATCTCTTTGCTCAGCATTCCTGGGAAAGTGTACGCTAAGTGTCTGGAGAAGAGAAGTCGGGAAATAGTCGACTCCAAACTATCGGGGGAGCAGTGTGGTTTCCGACCTGGCCGAAGCACGACGGATCACATTTTTGCTCTAAGGCAAATCTTTGAGAAATCCTGGGAGTATGCAAAACAGGTCTACGCTTGCTTTGTGGACCTCGAAAAAGCATATGACAGAGTTCCTCGGGAGAAGCTCTGGCAAGTGTTGCAAGAGTATGGAGTGGATGGGCAATTACTGGTTGCTATCATGTCTCTGTACGAAAGCTCTGAGATGTGTGTCTGGATAAATGGCATTAAGTCAAAACCGTTCACCGTGGGTGTTGGACTCCGCCAACGGTGCGTAATGTCGCCCCTCTTGTGCATTATCTTTATGGACTGGATAGACAGGGGCAGCCGAGGCGATGAGCGTTTTCGCGTGGGCGACTACCTGGTGGAGAGGTTGCTCTTTGCTGACGACCTTGTCCTTTGGGGGCCGATGTACTGTCCGCCCCCACAGTGCATCGGCTGCAACTCCTTCTCACCGGAGCCTGGATCCGATGTGAGCGGTGGGCGACAAGCTGCGGTCTGGACTACAATACAGATAAATTTGGCTGCCTATATGTCCCTCCGTACAGAGCCTTGCGAGAAAGACCAGCAACAGTGCTTATAGGGAATACAAGTCAAAATCAAAAATCTGTGGACAACATTATTTTTAAGTTAATGGTTTTCTTTATTGAGCTGTAGATGAATAATTATCAGACCTACAACCATGAAATACATAAGACGGATTGTTTATTCAAATAATATGCTTGATATACAAAATAAAAGATATATATTAAACACCACTTAAAATAAAAGGCACAATATAATCAAAGCTTGTGTCAAAATACTGTGGACACAAAAAAAGAAAAATCATAATACTGTGGACAATGATATTTTAGCTGCACAAAGCAAACTCAGTATTTAGTGGCGTGTCCATGTGCCTTAAGAAGTGCAGTTATTCTTTGTGGCATGGAAGATATCAGCTTGCTGCATGTTTCTGGTGTTATTTTATTCCATGCATCCTGCACCTGAACTCTTAATTCATCCATTGTTGTTGGTCCAACTTTCTTTACTTCACTTTTCAAAATTCCCCAAATATTCTCTATAGGGTTCATGTCTGGTGAATTCGCAGGCCATTCCATAACATTCACTCGTTTTCTTGCAAGCCATTCCTTGGTTGACTTGGCTGTGTGGCAGGATGCTCCATCCTGCTGAAAGATGCTGGTACGACCAAGGCGAAATGAGGCGATTGATGGAAGAAGGCTGGTTGCCAAAACACTTACATATTTCTCAGCATTCATAGTTCCATCAATGAAATGTAATTTTCCAGTTACACAACCCCAGACCATGCATGATTCTGGAAACTTAACACTTCTTTTTATACAATTAGAATTATTAGCCTCATTCTTTTTTCTCAGCACTTTTTTCCCACTTTGATTACCCACGGAAAGTTGAAATGTGGATTCATCACTAAATACCACTTTGTTCTATTGTTCGATAGACCAATCAGCTCGCTCTTTTGCCCACTTCACACGTTTATACTTTTGCACCTTTGTAAGAAATGGTTTTATTTTAGGAGTATAAAATTTATACCCAAGTTTATGGATACGGCGATATGTGGTTGATACAGATACAGTTTTCCCGATGCTGGCTGACCACTGTTGACTCAGTTCTGGTCCTTGAGCAAATCTATTTTTCTTGATGATAGAATGAAGCATTCTATCATCACGACTAGAAGTTGTTTTAGTTCGCCCTGTTGGCTTCTTAATTTCAATACTGCCGACTGTTTTAAACTGGTTCACTATTTTGTGAACTGCACTTTTTGATAGTTTAAATTTTATAGCAATTTTTCTGATTGATTCTTTATGTTTATGGCATTCAATAATGCGTTCACGAATTTCGAGTGGTATTGCTTTTGTTGAAGCCATTTTCCTAAGTAATGTAAAAGTATAAACCTTATACCTATAATTCGATAGTGAACTGATCCTTATGCAAATTACCTCATAGAGAATAAATTTTATATTAAAAAATAGCATTGTCCACAGTATTATGATTTTTGTTTTTTTGTGTCCACAGTATTTTGACACAAGCTTTGATTATTTTGTGCCTTTTATTTTAAGTTTTGTTTAATATATTTTTTTGATTTTTTATATCAAGCATGATATTTGAATAAACAATCCGTCTTATGTATTTCATGGTTGTAGGTCTGATAATTATCCATCTACAGCTCAATAAAGAAAACCATTAACTTAAAAATAATGTTGTCCACAGATTTTGGATTTTGACTTGTAAAACAGTGTGCAGTGTACTGATTCCATCAAGTACCTTGGTTTTATACTGGATGCATGGGGAAGATGGATAGGCCACATCTTCTACCGCTGCAAAAGAGCGGCAACGATCGGAACCAGAATATTTATATTCGCAGGAAAATATTGGGGTCTTTCTACCAGGGCACGCAAGGCTCTGCTGATCAACATCATCAAACCCATGCTGCTTTACGGAGCGGAGATATAGGGCCAAAGGGCCATCAACACCACCCAAGGAGACGTCTCCAGACTGCCCAGCGACCTTTTCTTTTGTCCCTGGCGAGAGCCTACTGCACGGTCATTAATGGCTGCCCACCTCTACATCTTCTAGCACTCCTCCGCCATAGATTCCAGGAACACCGCACTAGCGGCTTTCTGGAGTATGAGGCCCCACCCGGATTCTCCTCCCAACCACCACCTTGGGAGGCCCGCAGCATCGAGGTACTGTGTGATGGCAACAGCAGCCCTGGCACCGACATTAAAATTTACACAGATGTCAAACATTGGCGGTAAGACAGGAGGAGCCTTTGTTGTTCTGGAAGGCTTCACCGTGGCTCACCAACAGACCTTCTGCTTGGCACCTAATTGCTCGGTTTTTCAAGCAGAGGTGCAGGCCATTAGGGAAGCACTGACGTGGCTCAATCAATCGAAAGTCGCGCCAGTGCAGTCGGCTACGGTGTTGTCAGACTCGCTGGCGGCTCTTAGAGCAATTACGAGCAACAGAGGTTCCTCCGAGCAGACCATCGCTGCCAGGACTGCTTTACTGCAGGCAGTCGATTTACGCAGCATAACCCTACGATGGATCAAATCACATGCAGGCATCCCTGGCAACGAGCTGGCTGACGTGGCCGCAAAGAAGGCGGCATTGCGGCGGTCAGCCATCTTAGGGGCTCTCTGTACAGGGAAGCATTTAACACATGGCAAAGGGAATTGGATAACTCCACGAAGGGGAGACAGGTTCACCAGTTTCTACCGAGGGTTTCGACCGATACAATCGGCTAGCACCCCCGAACAATTCAAATGATCACAGGCCACGGTCCCTTCTTGGACTATTTAGCGCGGTTTAAGCTCGTTACAAATACGACACTCCATGTGGATCCGGGACCCATTCCCCGAGTCACCTCCTCGACGCCTGCACGCTCCCTGCAGTTCTAAACGCTTGGGCGAAGCTTCACGCATCCCTTCAGCGACACAGCTACACGCGTCCATTCGCATACACGGCTTATTTGAATGCATTAATTATTAAAGATTTAGAAAAATTCTCAGTGAAAGCAATTGCAGCCACAACCTTTGACTTGCCATGATAAGAGCGGTGTATAAAACCCCCCCTCGGTCGTGAATTTCAGGACCGGGGAGACGGTGTTTCATCGTGGCTTCTTTCAAGCCGTTTGGTCCTCGTGACTCGGTCGGCAGGGGCCCCACCCCAACAAGACCTTGTCCTGTTTGGGTCTTCTCGCACGAACCTTCAGCATGCACTAGACCAGTTTGCAGCCAAATGTGAAGAAGCTGGGATGAAGATCAGTGTGGCTAAAACTGAGGTTCTGGTCCTTTCAAGACAGCCTGCTCAGTGCGCTCTCCATGTTAGGGGAGCCTCATTGAGACAGGTGGAGAAATTCAAGTATCTCGGGATTGCATTCACGAAGAATGGACGGCAGGAGAAAGAATTGGATGCTCGGATGGGTGCAGCAAGCAGTGTCAGACGTGAACTGTGGCGATCCGTGGTAACGAAACGCGAGCTGGTAACAAAGCCAAGCTCTCCGTCTTCAAATCTATCTTTGTCACCATTCTCACCTATGGTCATGAGGCTTGGATAATGACCGAAAGTGTGCGATAACGGGTACAAGCGGCTGAAATGAGATTTCTGAGAGGTGTAGCAGGTGTTACCTTACTAGATAGAGTGCACAGCAGCACAATAAGGGATTCTTTAGGTGTTGGGCCGCTACTTCTCAGCATTGAGAGATCTCACTTGCGCTGGTATGGCCACGTGATACGGATGCCACAAACTGGTCTTCCTAGGCAGTAATTTTCCAAGCCGGTGGGTAGAGACTACATGGAGAATCTGGAGTCGAGTCGCTTGGGTATTACCAGGGAGGACATGCGCCTGATGGCGGAAGATCGCGATCGATGGAGATCCACCATAGGGCTGCTGCCCCCGCGACCCTAACGGATAAGCGGATTTGAAAAGTAAGTAAGTAAGAAATTTTGGCGTCGACTACTAAGGTCATTTTGCGAGCACAAATTTTATCTGTACGCAGCCCGGGACAAACACAAACCAGCTAGAAAGTCTACGCCCTAGCCCTCTCGGCCTCCTGGCCGGCTAAAAAAAAAGATGAACTCAGTGCTTCCGCTACTTTCCTATACCTTCCTCGGGAGGCTTAATTTCTTGTTTTTATAAGAAATCAATGCAAAAGCAGAAAAAACAGAGATATGAAAATGTGGAGATAAATTTTCCAACGTTACGATTGGCTGCAAGAACTAAGAAATGAACAACTACTACAGTATATATGATACTATTGTATTAAATTGAAACACTGCATTTTACATTAGCAAAATGCGGCAACCCTATGGAAGAGACGAGGGTTTTTAGCTTAGATTAGAGTGAACATCAAACACAGTGGCTGTCGCTGCTGTTCACGTCACGGATACGCTAGGCTTCGTAAGGCCAGTGTGATAAGAATTACGTACATCTTTGTAAATAGGAAAGGCTTTAATTAGGTGAAAAATCGGTGAAACGAATGGGGTGAACACCAATGAAATACATACAAACGTATTTCAAATACCCAGGGTTGGAAAAACTTAGATTTTTAGCTTGGATTAGTTTCAACGCCGCAGGTGATGACGGCGCGTTGTTGTACACGCCCGTTAGGCCTCGACCGATCATCTCGAAATCAACACGTGCAAATTTGTTAGCATGCGAGACTTTAATTAGGTAAAAAAACGATGAAACAGTTGGCTGGAAGAGTACAGAAATACATATCACATATACCTTTGGATGGAAGACAGTTTTCTTTAGCAAACACAAACGTGTGAACAACGCGATCATGAGCGAACGCACTGAACAACGATGCCCCAGCGAAAGAGGCTTAGCAACCATCACCCACGCTTGAGCACACACTTGCGCTGCATCTAACGCATTGCAGCACATCGGAAAGGTCCGTGAAACGAACATACACCTTATGACAAACCTTTAAAAAGTAAAAATCAATGTAATTAGGCAGAAAAACAAGTCAGCAAGGACACGACTTTGAGAAAGCATGCCCGAGAAACATCGTGGATGTGAGCGCCCCACACGGAACCATGATGCTCGCTTTCGCGATCGTCACCATGTCGTGAATTGTAGAGTGACGTAAAACGAAAGTACAGGCCACGTACAACTTTTATTACGGTAAGTAAAAACTATAAAATGCAAGCTGTAAAACAATCCAACAAGTGCGTGACTTTGAGAACTCATCGACTTGTGGCGAACGATGCTAAGTCAATGCTTGTGAAACCACAGCCTTAAATTTAACAGTGGCTTTTACACTATAAAGAGTATGAAGAGTACAAAACATATCACTCTCGTAACCTAAAAACATAATTGAACAGAAAAAATTGTATACTATATGAGAGAGAGAGAGAGAGAGAGAGAGAGAAGGAAAACTATTTTATAATATAATTTTAAGCAACACTTTGCAAACATGTATTGGTTATGTATGAGAGGAGAGAGAGAGAGAGAGAGAGAGAGAGAGAGAGAGAGAGGGTGGGCGACTGAATATCGCGTATTGGGGTATCAGCATTGAGAAATGTGAAATTTGTATTTTTATTACAACATTTCAACCAAGCTCAACCTGAGAAAAAACTAGTCATGCGAGCAAAGGCAATCAGTAAGAGACAAAAATGAAAATAAAACAAATTTCAAACAGACTACCTTTAAAATAAGCTAAAATGCTACTGAAATCGAACATTTCATCAGGCTGTGTGAGCTAGCTGTATTTATGAGCATGTATATGTGAATTCAGCCACCTGTCAAACACTTCATCAAGTTGTGGGAGCAAACAAACACCCACTCAAACGAGACAATGCAATGCAATTTTTAAAAATTAATTGAAAATTAAAAAACAAACTGAGTGCCTTGAAAAGGAAGTAGCTAATTAGAAGAGAGTGTAAAGTAATACGGGAAAAAATTTGGTTGTGGTAGAAACAAAAAGATAATTAGTAATTTGGTAAAAACAACTTGGGATGCCAGCTTGTTTAGCACATCCTACCTTAGTAGGTACATATACCGGGACCCGAGTAGCTTATATTGTGAGATAAAATCACAAAATCCCCTTTTGCAGTGAAGCATCAACACCGGTGCACAACCAAAAATCATGAAGTTAATTTTATTAACAACCCCCTATCAACAGGACATGGCCGCAATCACGTGAATAAATAAGAAGATGACAGCAGTTAGATGAGTGAACACACCCAAAACAAGGACCACCACCAAAAAATTAAGGATCAACACCCAAAACAAGTACCAACCTCAAAAAATGAACCACACCCCAAAACAAGGACCACCACCCAAAACAAGGACCAACACCCGAAACAAGGACAGCCACCCAAAACGAGGACCACCACCACCAAAAAAAAAAACAAAGACCACACCTGAAATGGCAAAACCCGAAAATTAGAAAAATGGCAGGTAAAAAATAAGATTAAGAAATTAAAATGAAACAAAAAATTTTTAAATAATCATTACTGACGTGACAACACAGGAAAAACCCATCATGTGACCCGAAAATGGCCGCCAGTGACGTCAGTAAGACGTAGAAGGGGGTGTGTGGTCACAAGACACGAACACTGCACGCTGATTGGTCAATTTTAGCCACGCCTACCTCATTATATATTCACCTAATACGAAGTCTCTTCTACTGTCATTCTCTTGATGACCTCCGGATGACCAGACCTCGTTACCAGTGACTATCATGACCAGACCTTTTTGATGTCACTGGCCGATCAACATTTCCATGAAGACGACGAGGTGAAATCGGCAGTTCGCAACTGGTTCCACACTTTACTGGACGACTTTTATCGACAGAGTGTGGAAAAACTTGTCTACCGTTGGGATCGTTGCCTCAATCGGCTTGGAGACTATGTGGATAAATAAAACAAGGTAAGAGAAAAAGGGTTTTTTCAAACCAAGCTTTTATAATGCTTTATTTAGTGGCAACAATAAAGCTTAATTTTGCAATAATAAACAATAGATACATTTAACTCTCGCCATAACGAATTGTCCAATTTTCACAACAATCAATTCGTAGTAATGAATTTGTACCATTAGAACACGAACCAGCGAACCGATTAGAAAAAATTTTTCTTTTACATAAATTGTCATCGATCCTGTGTATGTGTATCAAGTTCCAGCTCCTAGCTTGTTGGGAAGTTGGTTTAATATTGGTTACAAGATTTGACCTAAACAAACTAACATTGCAAGGTTAATAAAAGCTTTTAAAAATTGAATTGTTCTATCGAATGTACGTTTTTTCCTGGTCACGATTTTAGAGAAAAAAATACGCGACATTACTTTTTGATCACCCCTCGTAATATAGTGTCCCAAATTGATATACACACTCTTTGAAACGTTATAGATTAGGAAAGAAATGAGATAGAAATATAAGGTTTGCTGCGTATGACCCAGACAGCGATGGAAAATCATAGGAACACGTTCATTGTTGTTCATCTATACAATAGATGACGTACTCTGCTCTCGCTCTGGACTCAATAGCACGAGCAGTACCAACCTTGTTTAATACAGATAGCATTTATCATGTTTTTCATCAAAAAGTATTGAGGAAATGAACAGATACTGGTAGTTCAATGGGGAAGAATTTAGACATCAGAAGACACCAGATGGCAGATTGTACTATCCATCCTAAGGCAGCAATTTTTTAATGTTAACCTATGGGAGAAACTACAATTTTTTGTCTTGAATTAATAAAAATGGTGATGTTTAAAATATTAAATGTCTCACTATCTTAATTGATATCTATCACTTTTTCACAAGTTCTTATTTTTAATTAAAATGAATTTTTAAAATAAATTTGTCATAAAAATTTTAACAGAAGTGAAAATTTAACAATTTGCAACAGCTATTGCTTTCTCAAATTAAAATATGCCAGGCTAAACATTTTTATGGAATTAATAAATTATGTAGCTCAGCAAAATGATGTTTAAAAAAAGCGGTATTTTTTTATGCGAATTTTCATAAGAAAATTCATCTGGCACTTAAACAATTTTTTTTTAACAATTTTCATTTATTATTGAATTTTAATAAATCTTTGAAAACCGAATTGTTTCCCCTCGTACTTAAAAAAAAATTCAATTAAAACCGCCGTTTTCCCCGTAGGTTAACATTAAAAATGGCTGCTTTAGGATGGAATATAAGGTCTCGCAGTGCGCAGGGTGGGCTTCACCACGGGGAAGCAACATGACGTCACGGGTACCGAGCACAGCATTGCCTGCATTTAAAAACATTGTAACTGAAGAATCTAATGGGAAAAGAAATTGTAAGAGCAAGAAAAACACACATGATAAATTGTAATAAAATGCTTTAAAAATCTGCCTACACAATATTTTTTTTTATTTAAACAAGGAAATAAACAAAAGAGTTAATAATTAAAAAAAATTTTTTTTATTTCTGTTCATGAAGAAGAATGCGGTTCATATCTCTTAATCTAGTATAAGTTCTCGACTTAACAAATTTATGTATAATTTCATGTGTTAACATGTAATCTTTTTGGTTATTATTTTTTGTTCTATTCTTAAACTAGAACCATGGAAATTTCAAAAATGTCGTTCAGTACTTCAGGAGCTTTTAGTGAATTATTAGAAAGATAGCTTAAATACCCTCTTGATAGCTGTGATACCAATAAAATTCTGCACAGTCTTTAGCTTATAACTCCTTAGTAAACACACATAACTCAAAATATTGTTTTTCGAAATCTTTGTGCTTTGAAGCCATTCAAAAAATCTATTCCTTCTTTTTTATTTTTTCTCCAATATTTGCCTTTTCGTATATACATATGCTAAGAAATTATAAAACCACTGAGCTGACGTTGGGAATTAGTGTGAAAAAGAGTTTATTTGATCAAAATGTTTTTTTACGAATAAACAAAATAATGTTTGTTCTATAATATGAAAGATCTCATGTTTGATCTTTAGCTGATTTGTATCGTAGATAGGCATCGTAAAATTAATTTTTATGCTTGTGCGCGGAAAATATCATGTAGAAGCGTGCTACTGGGGAGCGATCTTGGTGCCGGTGACGTCATCTGCGCAGTAGCGGTGAATTTTGGCTCGAGAATTGCGGGACCTTTCTTCCACTGACTTTGGGATGCAAGGTCTATAAAAGATGCAAGGTCTTTTATAGACCTTGTTGGGATGGGTAGTACAATTCGCCATCTGGTGTTTTGCTTGAGAAATGTTATACATTCTTCCCCATTAGCTTTTGGCGTACCATCATTTTGTTATGTCTGTGTTTATTTTTTTATTTTTTAGATTTTTTTACAGTAAACCTCAGTACAACGTAATTTTGAATGATGTTTAATGCTGTGTCGTAGGTAAACTACCCTCAGGCCAACGAGATAACAAGGCCTGGAAGCGAAAAAGTCACCTGACCAACTGGGTGCAAGCAACAATGCAACTGGAAGTAGCTGATATACCCGGCGTTGCTCGGATTCTTTTTTGAGGAAACTTTTCAATTTCTGAATCTGAATATACACAAAAGTGAACATTATTTTCCACCTTTTCTCTACAGCCCTAAGTTAAACTCACTCAGCTAAAGGGGCAGTGATTGGAGAGGAGTGAAACAGAATACAATAAGAACGTTTTTAAAAACTGTCTGTCTGTTTGTCCGTTTGAACACGCTAATCTCCAAAACTACTTGACGGATTTTTATGGGTTTTCACAGGTAAGTTGAGCATAGCTTGCGGCAACATATAGGCTAACGAAAAAAAAAAAGATATCTTCATTTAAAGTTTTTGGGGTATGTTCGTAGAAAAGTCAAAAGATGTTGCTTCATTAGTTGATTTTAAAAAGGCGCTCATATAGACCTTTTTCAGCGGAAGCTGTGCTCGCGCGGTCACATGACTTGGTTGCCATTGCTAGATGTTGATTTGACCGATTTGAGCAGTCACCTTGAGCACGAAGCGTTTGTATTAAGCTTTTGTTCTGGATTAAAAATGACTGATTTAATCGCAGATAAGATAAAAACTCATTTAAAATACAAAAATGTTAAATGTTTGCTGATTTAAACAGATTAATATTTACATAAATTTCAGGATGCAGAAATATATATTTCAGTAAACTTACAGTTTTTGAATAACTTTATTGCACATGTTTTAAATAAAATATATGTATAGTCCTCATTCGATAAGTTAAACCTCGACCTTGAAGGGCTAGGATTATTCTACTGCTAAAATGGGAGGCAAGAGAATGAAAAAAAATCTGATGTAGTGCAGGGAAGTACTAGTACTACATCAGATTTATTTTCATCCTCTTGCCTCCCATTTTAGCAATAGAATAATCCCAGCCCTTCAAGGTCGAGATTTAAATTATCGGATGAGGACTGTAGACTATAGAATATATATTTCTTTTAATACGAGGATTGAGACATAAGTCATGGCAACTATTTTTATCAGAATTCGAGAGTGGATGGAAAATGTGAAATATAGAGATGAAATATACAGATTCGTTATGTCTTCACTCCCCGCACATCGCGCAATGACTGATCATGCGACCAAGGTAAATGAATTTTTTATCAATTTCACTATCACTTTTTAGCCATTTACTGTGACTAGATAGAAAAGGGGGTATACCGGGTAAGCAAGAAATAACGTGAGGTGTTCAGAGCTCGCTAGCGGGAATTCTATTAGGCCAAATGCAGTACATTTTGGTGTATATACTTAGTGGAACATGCAGTTTCGATTCTGCAAAAAAAAGTACCAAAAGTCGCCATAGGGGGCGCTTATTTCAAGTAAACAATGAATATATTTGCATAAGCGCGTTCCGTGTTGAGCAATCATGACAATAAAGGCAAGGCTGAGGATTTCCCATCATTCACGAACGAATGGCCTGACGATGACGCTTACTCTGCCTGACCGGGCGTTATTAGTCAAGTTGTTCTATCAGAAGAGCGACAATGCAAGTGCTGCCCTTCGTGAATTCCGGCGATTGAAAATGTTACGAAGAGGACCGATGAGCATAACTAACTTACGGAAAATGATTGAACGATTTGAATCTACCGGAACTCTAGGAGTGCAACCAGGCCGGGGACGCAAACGAATCAGGCAGCAACACGTTGAAAAAGTTGCAACTGCTGTTGTGGAACAGGAGATGACTACTGTGCAGGGTACCAGCAGTGCACACGCAATAGCACGCCAAACAGATATCCCATATTCGACGGTGAGGAAAATAATGCATAAGATATTGACATTTTATCCCTATAAACTCACACCTGTTCAATAATTGCTTCCTGGAGATGAACGTACACGAACTGACTTTTCGTTGAGATTTTTAGCACGTATGGAAGTGGATGATGCATGGCCATGGCAAATTTTATGGAGTGATGAGGCACATTTTTATTTGAATGGTGATATCAATACCCACAACTGCCGTATTTGGGCTGCATCAAATCCACAAGGGTGTCTGCCAACTCCTATGCATTCACCGAAATTACCAGTATGGTGCGGCTTTACTGCTTCTTTCATCATCGGCCCGTACTTTTTTGAAGAAATCCGTCCCCGTGGACCGGTGACTTGTTCCGTCAATTCTGCTAGGTATGCCGATATGCTTGAGAATTTTGTGATACCACGATTGCAGGAAAAAGGTTGTCTGGATTCTACCATTTTTATGCAGGATGGTGCGCCACCGCACATCGGACGTCAGGTGCAGCAGATCTAGCGAGAACGTTCTTCAGACAACAGAATAATTACTCGTGCATTTCCCATGGTATTGCCACTCAGATCGCCTGATCTCAACCCTTGTGATTTTTGGTTATGGGGATATTTGAAAAGCCTTGTGTATCAACACATGTTCCTGACCTCTCAACCTTAAAGGATCAAATAACGTTACATATCAGACTAATTAATGCAGATATGCTGCGAGCTGCCGTAGAAAATGTCGTGTACCGCATGCAGCTATTGGAACAGCACACTGGTGGTCATATTGAAACACATTTGTAATTAAAAATAAAACATTGTTTATTCTTGTTACTAAAGTTGGTTTGTACGGTATTTGTTCATTTGACAATTAGGTATTCATTGTTTTCTTGAAATAAGCGCCCCCTATGGCGACTTTTGGTACTATTTTTTTTTTTTTTGCCGAAATCGAAACTGCATGTTCCACTAAGTATACAGGGTGTTTCAAAATTATGTACAATAAATTTAGTGACATATTCTTCAGGTCAAAAGAAGACGAAAATGTTCTATAGCACTTTGTCTGGAAACGATTTATTTACGCGATACAGCCAACTAAACCCGTGGCTCCAAATTACAGGAATTGTTCAAATTGCCCGCCACCAGCTCGCACGCACGCTTCGGCTCGTTGTATGAGCGATCGTCTGATGTCATGGAAGAGTTCGTCGCCAGCATTACGAACGGTTTGGCATGCATTTTCAATTCGTTGTCGCAGATCCATAATGTTAGGAACTTCTGTGCTGTAGACGATCGTTTTCACATGACCCCACAGAAAAAAGTCCAAGGGATTAAGGTCGGGTGATCTTGCAGGCCAGGCTACCGGTCCACCTCGACCTATCCACCGATTCGTGTATGCAGCATTAAGGTGTGCTCGCACAACATGGCTGAAATGTGCTGGAGCGCCATCATGCATGAACCACATGTTAGATCTTATCAAAAGAGGAACATCTTCCAGTAATTCTGGCAATGCATTCTGCAGAAACAAAAGATACGTTCGCCCAGTCAATCGTGGCGGCAACACATAAGGGCCAATTAAGGGCCAATTTCCGACAATTCCACACCAAATGTTCACGGAGAAACGCTCTTGATGCGCTCGAGCTCTGGTAACATGCGGGTTAGCATCTGCCCAATGGTGCTGGTTGTGAGAATTTATGATTTCTGTCCGGGTGAAGGTTGCTTCGTCCGTGAAAAGTATCTGGCTGAGACGACTAGGGTCTGCAGCATGACGACGTTGTATCCATTGGCAAAATCGTTGTCGGTGTGGATAGTCCGTTGGGTTCAGTGCCTGAACCAGTTGCAGGTGGTATGGATGCAAAAGCTGACGGTGAAGAATGCGCCAAACAGATGAGTGCGGAATGTGTACTATGGAAGAAATACGAGGGGTGCTTGTCTGTGGTTCATCATGTATGATGTCAATTATCACATCCTCCTCATCCGGAGAATGTGCTACAGGCCGCCCTTGTCCTGTTTGACGGCCAAAGGAACCACGCTCCCTCAAATGTCTGTCGACAGATACAAATGTTCGGTTATCTGGCAAACGTCTATTTGGAAAGCGTTCTTGGTAGAGTCTTCTTGCTTCCACAGCATTTCCGTCCGCGAGACCATACATTAGGTGCATGTCAGTGTATTCTGCACTGGAATACGTGTACATGACTTTTTTTACGTAAATCGTAATGCGTATGTCAAAGCACGCAAACGTTCTGAAATTGATATTCCTAGTAGATGTACAGTAGTGAAACTACAGTAATGAAAACAACCGTACACAACTAATGGAATAACCCTAAAGTAGGTTTAAATGGAACAAACCACTCAACCTAGTGTTGGGTCGAAACGCTCGAACTGCTAAAATATCGTCCGCTAACTACCGTGCTTCCCTACTGTATATTGGATTACTCGCAAACAAATCGTTTCCAGACAAAGTGCTATAGAACATTTTCGTCTTCTTTTGACCTGAAGAATTTGTCACTAAATTTATTGTACATAATTTTGAAACACTCTGTATACACCAAAATGTACTGCATTTGGCCTAATAGAATTCCCGCCAGCGAGCTCTGAACACCTCACGTTATTTCTTGCCCACCCGGTACATCAGTTCGTTAGAGGGGGGTATACCCCAATTATTATTAAAAAATACAGTCACTTACTTGGTCGTATAGTGAAGATTAACTATTAAAGATAGTGAAGAATAAAACGAAATGTTAACGCACTAGCAGCATATACTTTCTGTATAAATTCCTAGTTATCCGTCGCTAAAAAGTTGGTTATCGGGACCTGTACACTGAAAGCTGAAATCTTAACCCCAAGTCTTGTTCAATTCTGGTTACATACATCCTGCACTGCGGTTGAGTAAGAATTGATTTGTGGAAACATAATACGAATACACGGCTTCCTTGAGACATATAAAAAATTTATGTTAATTGCATTCATCCATTTCAGCTTTTCTGCATCATTTTTGGAAAACGAAAATAAAGAAAAAGGCACCAAGCAAGGGCAGTCTTCATATTGTAAAGGCGCGTGAGCAATACAACCTTGTTTATTTCATTGTCGTAGTCGAAAATAGCTATTTGAGCAACCTACCACGGCACAGCATGAACCCTGTTTGTTTAGCTTTTCCATCTGAGCACGAAAAACGCTATACTCGCACGAAAAAGGGGTTGCCTGCGAGTACCGAAATCGTTCTTGTCCCATATACTCTCTAGCCTAAAACTCTAAAAGTCAACATCTCATAATGGCGGACGGAAGTAACGCTGCTCTGCCATCTAGCGCCAAAATGCGCGTCTGAAAAAGGTCTATATAACAATTAGCCATTTTCAGTTTTCTTGGGGGCGTGGCTTGCGCGTGCGGTGTGGTTGCCTCCGACAGGCAGAAGCGTTTCCGGTTTGAGCCATCCCAGCTTATCTGCTGCTTCTCCCAGCCAGCCGCGTATAAACGTTCGGTCGTGTAGCATCGTGTACAGCTTAAATGACCTTAAAAGATTTAAAATAGCTGATGCATTGAAGATACATAAAGAAGTCGTTGTTTCCGATGATTAGGAGAAACTGTTAAAATCCCAGGTGAATGAACAAATCATCCTATACCAAAAGCAAGCTAAACCACAGCAGAAATCGGCTTCGGAACTTAACAAAATAAATTATAAACCAAAATTCCTAATATACAGGATCTTTATAATTAAAGTTCCATTTTGACATGGCCATAAAAAAAAACTACTGGACCAAAAGCTATAATACTTGGTAATGTTATACAAGAGGGCATGGGAAGTTCATACCCACCAAAAAAAATTAGTTCAAAAGGTCACTACCAGCATGAAATGGCGCTCTATACAATATTCGTATACGAAATTAGATACGAAGACACAGGTTAACAAGTCTTTAATCCTTACTAAAATTAGTTACATGTTGAATGTGGCCTCCACCGTTTACTGAAAGCAGGTTACACCTGTGTCTTCGTGTCTAATCTCGTATACGAATATTGCATAGAGCGCCATTCCGTGCTGGTGGTGAGCTTTTGAACTAATTTTTTTTTGGTGGTTATGAACTTCCCATGCCCTCTTGTATAATATTACCAAGTATTATAGCTTTTGGTCCAGTAGTTTTTTTTTATGGCCATGTCATAATGGAACTTTAATTATAAAGACCCTGTACAATAAAAATTACATAACATGTTTGTTATACATCGTGAGTTTTATGTAATTTTTTTGTAACGTATATAAAGAATTTATTGTTTTGAAATAACCATCTTGTCACATTGATTTAATTATCTTGTTCCTTTTAATTTTATGTATTTACGAAATAATGATTAGTTTATAAGAAACGTATTAATAGAATCTTAATTTCCGCAAGGAGAACTGTACCCATGAAAAAAAAAAAAAGGCTCGAAGAAACATCGTCGCTGATGCTTCGCTAAACAAGAACGCCATGTTCGAGAGCCTTTCAACCCATGAACACTCGTGCAATGAGAATCGGAACATAGCTTACAACGATCAAAGCTACCTAGATAATTAATAATAATAATAATAATAATAATAATAATAATAATAATAATATTTTATTCTATTTCATGACCCATTTCCATTGTGTGACCATGTTTCGTTCGATCATGCGCGATTTTGACGAAGACACATTCTACAAGTAAATAAATGTTATTTAATACCACTGTAATTTCTTAAATAAGCCTAAAGTTAAAATGTAATAGTGAGATAAAGAACAGAATACGAAAAATTATATGTATCTCTCTAACAGTGTTTGTTTCTTTACATTTCTTTACTAGGCAATGACTTTCTGATGACCCTGTGTATCTTTTAACCTGACTGCATAATCATCTTTACTTATTTCCTTTTTGCTTTTATCTTAGCTTAGTTATTTTTTTTTTTTATATGTTATCTAGTAACCCAGTTTTGGGCTTCAGCTGTGTTGGGGGCAACACGGGGCTTTTCCCTCCGGTTTTTTTTTTGGAGGGGTTGTACCGTTTGTTGTTAGATTATTAATAAATTATTATTATTATTATTATTATTATTATGTAGGTAGCCTTTTAATTATTATCTAGGTAACCTTTCAACGATTAATCCTTGTAAGCCTCCATAGTAACGATACAGCGTTTCATCGGGCAACACACATTATGCGATTATGCGTGCATGTAAATAAGCCTTAACGAGCAGCCTATTACCACGGATGAAGAAATGCTATAACACAGTATTTCTTCATCCACGCAGCAGGAATCGGGAATTTTTCGAATATATACTCGCCTCTGCTGTAGCTGAAAAACGCAGATGACTTATGGCAGAGCAGCTTGCGGGAAGTTGTTCTGCTTGTGGGAAGCAATGTTGGAGCATGCGCGCGCTCTCCCCCTCCTCTCTGCTGAAAAGACCTATAATAGCGAAGCATTGACGGGTCTGCTAGTTTGTGTTATCTATATATATAAAAATATATGTATGTATGTATGTATGTTTATTTGTATGTCCTTTATAATGAACGGATATTTATAAGAGAAAAGGACGAGACACAAAAAACCTGGAATACAATAAATAATATTTATTAAATAAAAATGAAAAATAAAATAATAATTAACAATTAACAAAATAATTAATAAATAATAAGTAAAATCAAAATAAAACTAGAAATATAAAATCAAAATAACTATTGTTTAATATTAAATAACTTTTACTTAATAACTATTATTTATGTCCTTTATACAAATCTTCAGTTTTATTCCGATCTTGATGAAATTGGGCACATTTGACCTTCAAAGCAAGAGGAAGAGCACTGTCTACATGGGATTTCGAAAAAATATTAATCTTTTATATAAAATTTATTTTACGTTTATTGTTTGCCCACTGACGGAATTTGCCATTGGATGACGCTTAATTCGCACGTCCTTAAGATCCTAAATCCTTCCCTTTCCTCCAAAGATTTCGGCCATTACGCCATCGTGATGCTTTATGATGTTTTAATCCTCTTTTCTGCTAAATTTTTTGAAGTGTTGAGATCCTGTTTTCATTCTTTATATTCAGAAAATTCAGTGTATGTCTGAAGAGGTTCTTGAAACTTTTGAACTCAGATTCGCACCATATGTGCGTTAGGCTCAGACAAGGCCTTTACTTTCCTTTTCAGTTTCAATGAAAAACCTCTCCCGCAGGTAACGAGATTAGTATTAATAGGCGCATTCGGCGGCACTCAGATATGGCTCAGATCTGAGAGAACTGTCACGTGGTATCTGACTGCTTTTCTGAGCGTCTGAGTGGCTGTTGCCGAACGCGCTTTTATCTCAGAAAGAAATGGCTTTATCGACTTTAAAAATATTGAGAAGAAACGGCGGTTTTACTAATTTCAGAGTACATGAAATAAAAATCTGCATCAAATGAACAACTCAGCGTGATTAATATTCGATCGTGAAAAGAGTATACCATAAGGCCAGGGAGGAAAGGGTACACTGGGCATCGCCATGATTTGGCTCTCGTAGCTTTTTTGATAGCTCGCATCGCAGTGAGCGCCGCCATATTCTATCTGAGCACTCAGAAAAAGAAAAGCTTGCTGAGCATCTGAGCTCAGAATCTGACAGATTCGTTGCGTGCCGAACACGTTTTCTTCTCAGGCGGATGTACCAAAGTGCTCGCCGAACGCTGCTCTCTCAGATCTGAGTCAGATCTGAGCGCCGCCGAATGCGCCTATTAGAGTAGAATAAACGACGCCATCTTTTGAAGCTAATTGACAGTTCAGGAAAAGAACTCGAAATTTGAGAAAAAGAAAAAATACATTCGGAATATTACAATCATTTTATTCATGGTGCTGCATGCAGGAAATAAATTTAGTCTAAACTTAGCTTACATTATGATATGCTGAAAAGCATAAATTGGTTACGCTCTGTTTGGGAGTCTGTTTGACTGCCCGTCTGTATGTCCGACGAAACCTCGAGAATGCTTCAACAGTTTCAAATTCTGCTTATGGTATTCGTACGAGTTCCTACCTGAGCTCACCTGATAAGCTTGGCATTGAATTCGGACTAACAGTTTCGAGAATGTTGAGACCAAACCCTCCCCCTAAAAAATTTTTAACTGGCAATAACAGGCATGAAACAATTCACACTTTCGGAAATGACGAGCCCAAGACGAAAAACACGTACTTTTAGAATTTAAAAGAGAAAAGGCTTGGACTATGTGCCCGTCATGAGGCTTAGACGAGGCACGCACACATTTCTTATTTAAATTGCAGTGCTGTTAGTACTAAACGAAAAAATTGAAAATGTTAGGGCGATTGAAACAAATGGTTAAAAAATGTTAAATTGGAAAATAGGCAACAGCTAAAAAAGGCTCAAAAAGGCTAGGCCAATTGAAAAAAAAGGCTAAAAACTGTTAGGCCTATTGTTAAAAAGGGCTAAAAAAAGTTAGGCCTAAATTTAAAAAAAGGATAAATGCTAGACCAATTGAAAAAAATGGCTAAAAATGTTAGGCCTATTGTTAAAAAGGGCTGAAAAATGTTAGGCCTATATAACTATTTTTAACTTTTTTTTATAGTTAAATAAATGGCTGAAAAAAGTTAAGCCTACAGTGGCAAAAGGCAAATAAATGTTAGGCCTACAATGAAAAATGGGTAACAAATATAAGGCCTGTTGAAAAAAAGGCTAATGAATGCTCGGCCTTTTGGAAAAAATGGATAAAAATCGAACCTTTTTCATGGGTTCAATTTCACTGAATGTTCACCTACAGAAATTGCCAAATTTCATCAGAAAGTAGCCCGAGCAACGCCGGGTAAAACAGCTAGTAAACCAAAATGGCGGTGAGACTATCATTCGATGAACGTAAGTGGATACTGAAATGTTATTGGAAAGTGGAGAATTTTGAAGAGGTTAAACGACGTTGGAGGGTTGAATTTGGTACACCACCGACAACCAAGGTAACAATAACAAAACTCCGAGACAAGTTTGAAGCAGAAGGAACGTTGAAAGATGTGTTGAAAAGTCGGTGCGGAAGAATGAGAAGTTCCACTGATAAAGAGAGTGTTGATGCCGTCATTGAGGTTTTTGCACGAGCCCCAAAGAAGTCAGTCAGGCAATGCTCTCGTGAAATTGGTATCGCCAAATCCAGTGTTCATCGAATTTTGCGAGATGAAAACTGGAAGCCTTACATTCCGCGACTTGTTCAGGCACTAAACGAGGACAACCCAGAAGGTGGACATTTTGAACATGTACAGGCTTAAGGAAGTTTAAGGTTTAAAATACAACAAACCTTATATTTCTATCTCATTTCGTTGCTGAATTATAACGTTTCAAAAAGTATATACATCAATTTGGGACATCCTGTATACAGGTCTGTACAAACTTACAGCATGAGTTCCTTGTAGCCAGAGAAGCAATATATGTCCCATGAACTTAGGGTCACAAACGCTTCTTTCTGGAGATAGAGGCCAGAAAGTGTGGAACTTTTAAAGTTTTGAACCCAATTTTATCGATGAAGACAAAGAGTTAGAGGGTGGGGCTTGCAGACAACCTTATTCTAGTTTTTGATAGTCTTTAATAATCCAAAGTCAGAATTTCAAACTTTCAAAACTTGTTATTGCACAAGCAAAGTCTTAGGGGCAGCAATCCTATGGAGGCAGAGTCTGTGCGTGTGTATTGAAAAATATTGGATTTTTGAAATTCTGACTTCAAATTCTTAAAGACCAGTAAAAAGTAGAATAGAAATGTCTGCAAGACCCATTCTCTATCTCTTTGTATTAATTGATAAAATTGGGTTCAAACCTTTAAAAATTCCACACTTTCAGGGCCTCTATGTCCAGAAGGAAGCGTTTGTGACCCTATGTTTCATATTTTGCTTCATTGGCTACAAGGAACTCATGCTGTAAGTTTGCACAGACATTTCAGATACACCCTGTACAGATAAGCATAATATATAGTGGCATGAACAATTTCGCTATCAAAGTATTACAGAATTTAAAAAGCAATAAGCAAAAATGTTCGAAATACAAAAAATAAAAAATAAAATTAAATATTTGTTGATAAAAATAGGAAAGAAAATTCCAAAGCCTGAATTCGAACTAGGAACCTTCATCTCTTCGAAGGTTCCCGGTTCATATTCAGGCTGTGGAATTTTCGTTCCTATTTT
>JAHWFO010015814.1:0-18774 GCA_023313115.1 Rhysida immarginata | reverse complement strand
TAGAGACATAAGTATTTTAATATTTTTTATAAAAAGGTTCAATTTCTTATCCTTTTTAAAGTTATATAAAGAAATTTAACTTTAAACATTATAACTTCACGTTTTGATCTAATAATGGACTAATTATATTTAGTAGTTTCATAAGCTATCTCTTCTTTGCTTTTTAGCTTAGATGTTAACAATTGAGATTTTGCAAGATAACATTCATATTTAGAAATTTGAGAAATTATTGCAAAATATTATTTTGAGCAAACGATTAGCACTCCGTATTGACGTGACTATGTATTTAAATTATATTTTGAGAAACGTGTTAATTTAGAATAATCAAACATTTCTAAATGAATATTAATTTGGACTCAAGTCTTGAGGGATTGAATTAGGAATTGAATATCAAATTATCAATGACACCAGAGGGTTCGAGTGCAAAATAATATCAGTCATTAATGTTATGACTTTTTGTACTAGTTTTGCTTGTTTAGAAATAACAGAAAACAATGTAACATTGCCTACAAATTTTAAGTTTTTTTTTTTTATTTCTGCCACTCCTCTCCAGTGGAAAAAAAAAAAGAAAAACATTAAAATTGTGATTGTTTTATTTTTCTTGTGTCATCAGCAATGAACACATCAATATTTCTTATAATTGCGTAGAACTTTAAAAATTCAATATTATAAGTTTTAAAGAAACATCAAAATGGATTCTTTTTTATACAAATAAAATACTTATAAAATATCTCTAAAATTTGGATTCGTTCAGAAAACAATACAAGACGTTTTTATCAAAAATATAAATTGATTCATAATAAAAATATAAATGATACAAAACTTTATTAGTAAGTGGGTATTAATTCCAAATATAATAATTTAGAAAATAGAGGAATGGGCGAAGCGCTTAAAATTTTAAAATTCCGCGATTTTCATTTCATTCTTGAAAAAATTGTTGAAAGTAAAATTTTTAATTACACATTTTAATGATTAATTATAAATGTATGGACATTTTGAAAAATTTATAGTATATTTTAATCCTTTTTTCGATTCCAATATAGATAGTTTAGAAGGGATCTATGAAAAATTTTGTCTAATTTGTTTAAATGGTATATTTCTTTACAGTTTTGAATTTTTAATTTTCAATTAAAAGCAGAATTTATAATTAAACATGTAAATATGAAACATTATAAATATGAAACACATGTGATCGTTTAATTTTTTTTTAAATAATTAAACATACAATAAGTTATTAATAATTTTATTAACAATTTCATCTCTCGATGATAAAAGTCTACAACACAATCGCATTACTAAAGTAAAGCCCCTAATTCACAGATCTTGTGCTTTAATCCAATGTAGCTTGGCTGTGCTTTAAGTTTTCCTGGTACGCGCATGCGCAGTAACGACCTTGTGCCGAGACACTCCCATTAGCAGCGCTGCCGTTTGTAGGGTAATTACCCTATTGTAGGGTAATTTATGATTCCGTAGGGTAAAAATCAGGTAATGCTCTGCGTAGGGTAATAGTAGGGTAAAACGGTTATCAGTGAATTTTTTTTTACTAAAACTGCTATACAGCGAAATTTTGATTATCTCTGACGTAATATCAGCATCACACAGGAAGCAATCCCTGCTTGTAAGCGCATAAGTAATACCCAATCAGCGCCAAATTCAACTCAACCTTATACCCAATCATTCTGGCCCAAACTTCTTGTGACTTACTGATTGTGAAAAATGCTTTTTATTGTGCTCCAAGGGTTTATTACTCCGTAATTTATAACCAAAAAAAATTTACAACGTTAAATAGGTTACTTACGCTTTTAAATTACAAGTTTTATCGGTGGGCAATCATTGAAACGAGCGAAGCGGCGATTCAATATGGCTACCACTAAACCGGAAGTTAGTAGCTGTAACGCCAGAAAAGTAAGAAAAGCAGAGGGGAAAGTGGGTACTGACTCGCTTTCAGAAAAGCCACTTTTGAGACTTCGCTTTCCTCAAAATGACGTCACTGAAAGTGACTTAAACAAGATAAGTGAGAAAAGCTAAGAGGTTGTGAACGCGACTATTTTCTTTTAATACAATATGGATATGAATTTGAACGCTAACTGAGATATGAACAGAAATGAAAATGCCGCCACCAAGATCAACACGTTAATAACTCAGGTTCTGCAACGCCTAAAATAATGAATTTTGGAGGAATAATAGGGTACATAAAACTCTATATACCGTTAAAGTTTGATAGAATTCCAACGAGTAGTTTTCGAGTTACACACTCAACATCGTAACACGTGCTGGTTAGTACTCGCATGTGAGCACTGTTACGATTTTGAATGCTTAACTCGGAAACTACTCGTTGGAATACGATCAAATTTTAACGGTATACACAGTTTTATGTATCCTATTATTCCCCCAAAACTCATTATTCTAAGCCTTGCAGAACCTGAGTTATTAACTTGTTGGTCTTGTTGGCGTCATTTTAATTTCTGTTCATATCCCAGTTAACGTTCAAATTCGGACCCACATTGTATTACAAGAAAATGTTCATTCTGGTCACCTCTGTCATTGCTTAAGGTGCGTTTCCATAGCTTGCTAGAGCTTTAAAGCGAAGTTTGAGCTTTGAAGCAAATTCTACTCGCTAGAAAAAATGTAGCAGTTGATTCAAGCTTTTAAAGCAAAGCTGGCGTTGAAGGTATCCCATAGCTAAAGTGTCTCGCGAGAATACCAAAAAACATGGTGCCTTCAATGCACGAAAACGTTAATTGTTACAGAAAAGGAGTTTAATTTTAAGAAGCTATTGATAATTAATCTAAAGTATTTTGTAAAAAAGGATAAAATATTTCCAATTTAGTAAAACGTGATATTCATTTTTATTTTCGATGACGCTACAAAAAATGGAATAATAAATAAACAAAACCAACTAAATTTAAATAAACATACCTGTTAATTAAATAAATAAACTTAAGTAATAAATAAATTAAAATAATACACAAATTAATAAAAAGACTAGAAAATAACAATAAAATAAATATAATAAATTCAATAAAAATTTAATAGAATAAAATTAAATTAATGAATATTATGGTCAGGGTCGAGTCACTGAATTATGACCACCTACCTAATAACCCGAATAGCCTCCTTTTGCAGTCAAAACAGCAGCTAGGCGACGGGGCGTGGATCAATGAGTGCTTGGAAAATGGCAACAGGTATCTGTGTCCATACGAACAGCAGAGCATCACGTAACTAATAAGGATTCCGTGGTGGAGGGTCTCGAAGCCTGACGTGTCGATCTAGATGTTCCTCGCAAAAATTAAGATCTGGGAACTTTGGAGGCCAGGGTAGTAAGTGGAACTCATCCTCATGCTCCTCGAACCATGCACGGCAAATTTTGGCCACGTAGCATGTGGCATTATCCTGTTGAGAGATGCCATCATTCGCAGAATGCACAGTTGCCATGTAGGGATGCACCTGGTCAGCAACGATGGATAAATGTGCACAGCTATTGACTACCTTCCAGGAAGTAATGGACCCAAAACATACCACGAAAACATGCCCCAGACCATTACACGGCCTCCTCCAGCTTGTTGCCGCCCAATAATGGTTTCGGGCAGTTTGTATTCGTGTGTCTCCCGGCGGATACGCCAGTGCCCATCGATACGATGCAGTAGAAAACGCGACCATCGGAAAATGCAACCTTTTTCTACTGTCTAAAATCCAATGTTTGTACTGCTATGCAAACGCACGTCGATTCTTGCGATGCACACTTGTCAACATGGGTGTTGGAACCAGACGTCTGCTGCGAAGGCCAAGACGCAACACTGTGCATTGCACAGTTGTTTTCGATAGCTTCCTGGTGCATTCCTCGTTCATTTGGGCTGTCATGATGGTCATGTAATCAGCCGTCGCAAGCGCCGCTCACCCCGTTTATTAAGGGCCCGTAGTCCTCTACAGTTTGTACGCCTGGAATAAACATCTTGTCCATTCTTCCACTCATTGTGCACCTTCACTACGGTACTACACGAACAGTTCACGAAAGCTGCGGTTTCCGAAATGCTGCTGCCTTTTGCACGGTATCCGATGATCATACCATTTTCAAGGCCTGTTAGGTCGCATACCCATGACGGCGATTATTGCTATACGAAATGTTCCTCTGAAACCACCTTTATATATCTTCCAACAGCCAGGTTAATCTGCACGCCCGCCCCCCCTCTGTGAATGAGCACAACCGTATTTACATATACCTACGTGGCGGTCATAATTCAGTGACTCGACTCTGTATAATAAATGAATAAAATAAAATAAATTAAAATAAAATGAAAATAAAATAAAAAGAAATATAAAACAAATTAAAACTGATATAAAATAAACTCAATCAAATGTAATAAAATAAATAAACAAACAAATAATAAATAAAAATTAAATAAATTAATAAAATAATAAATAAATAAATTAAGTAATTAAAATAAAAGAAATAAATAATTAATAAATTATTAATACAAAATTTTAAAACCCTACTATAATACTCAAAGAAGAAATTATAATAAAATGAAGATATTCTTCAAACAAATCATGAATACCACGGAGAAAAAAGAAACTAATACAAATCGCGGAATTCATCCTTCCCTTTTCTCCTTTACATTCACACAATAATAGCGACTCCTATGTACGCATCCATTGCAGTCATCACGGAAAGGTGTGTACTGCGCATGTGCCTCGGTCATTTCCAAGCAGCAACTTGCTTTAAAATCAAACTCAGCTAGAAATACGCTTGAAGCGAAAAACAGCTTGAAAATCCTCTTGCTTCACGCAACTAGTGCATATAAGTTTTGTGTTTAGGATAGCTTGAGCTTGAAAAATCACACGCAAAACGCTTAAAGCTTCAAGCTTCACGCAAAAAGCGAGCTTTGGGAACGCACCTTTAGATTGTAAACAGAATGCAAGCGCTAACCTCTTAGCATCCGTCACGGCATTGTTGGACTGTTCATTGATTTTTCATTGAATGAGATCATTAAAAATATGAAGAATTTTAACCATGTTCATGTAATATCAGTTTCATAACTTATGAGATGATTACAAGTACTCGGAAATATTTTATATGAGGATCCGTATATAATAAAATGTCCATTTCATATGTAGGCTGTTTTTTTATAATAACCATCCGAACATGCAGGCGAATCTTGCCGGGTTCATCACGGAATACCTTTTAATCGTGTTCAAATTTTTGTATAACATGTCTCTCCTACAATTTATAGTGTCAATAAATAACCACTTGTGTTCAGTTTTTCAAGATAAAATAGCTTATACTGTACGTATTCAAGAATTTTCTCGATTTAAAATGACGCCATACTTTATTAATTATTTTATTAAAAGAATATTTTACGAGGTAAACATGTCATTTCCATTAATTATTAATATTATGATTTTTCCTGTGCGAATGTGCTTTGCAAATATTTCTCATTTTTATTGGATAAGAATATGTAAAAAATTTTCAGAAAAATTTTCATCTTCAAAAGCTGAATTTGAAATATTCAAAAAATCATAGTTCTGCCATTTATCAAAATAAAATTTTATTTAGTATTGAAACATCTCACGAGCTTTCGATACTTTATGCTTTTGTGTAATTCAATGTAAACATGTTTAAAAAAGAGAAACTTTAACCTTTTCGATTTCTTTTAAGTTTCCTTTCCTCCTAAATCTTTCAGGTAATTCATTTTTTGACTCTTGATATTCCGGAAAAGAAACATTCTGAAACGTCTTTGGTAGCCGGAAATTTGTTCCATAAATCTTAACATTTTTTTTCCCATCTTGGCATCACACAATGAAGCATTACAAAGCCCTAGCTCAATTCTTGGAAGTGGAAGGAAATAGTGGAAAGTTAAATCTCAACAAACTTAAGAAGCAACAGAGTGCCTAACCCTTAACCTTTCGCTGGAAAATAGAATGGATCCCCACTTTTAACCGCTGCGTTTTTATTCGGGTATGCTTATTTTTAAGGGCTCTTTCTCTCCCTCCAAAAGTTTATAACGACACAACCCCCCGGGGACCTAGAGAATAAAAACTGGCAAAGCCTTTTTACTAGAAATGTCTATAGTTTCAAGAACCTTTTGAGAACGCCAAAACTGCATTAACAAAAATTATGAAATAAAATAAATCTTAGATGCAACTGACAATACAACATATGTTACATGTACACTTGAAATACGCAAAATGCTGTCTATGATGAAGATATTGGTCCACACTTTCCTTCAATGTTAGTCACATGACCGTGTGGTCCCTTAGTTTTCAGAAATTTGACAAAGCAAAATTGGAGGAAGTGTATAAGAGAAAGTAATGTCTGTCATTCTATTTAATGGTTTCAGTGATGTAGAGGGAAACGCTGTGCATTTTTAGCAGAGAGATGCGGTTCAAATTCATACGAGGGCTTAAAATTCTTCCCTTCGCCTTTTGTGCAGTAAAAGCGCGTAGAATAAGTTTCTGCAAAAACATTAACCGTCCAAATACAATCTATTATTTTTAGCCTCGTCCCCGTATTCTCCCGCAACTAAAAAAAAAACAAAAAAAAAAAAACTGCGGATTGCAATGATAGAATTATTTTTACACAATGGAACCATACTTTTTAAATTTTTCAATGTAATTGTACCCAACCTCTTTCAACCTCCCCAACGTAATTGTAAAAATTCTTATGGCAAGCAGGAACGTTTATCATAGTAGAGATTTTCTCGCAAAAATATTTATAAAATGCAGTTGGTGCTATAAAATACTTTGCTTTCAGCACTTTTATCATGAGTAACATGCATATGATGAAAGCCCGCTGTTACAAGTAGAGACGTATCCTACAAAACAAGCTCCTGAAGATATTTTCACTGACTATGGAAATAATTCTGCATTAGGAGATACAGAAAGTTCTGCCAGTGTAAGGCGCGGTACAAGAGTCACGTCTATTCGCGAGAAATCAAGGAGACGAGGTCGAAAATAATAGATGGAAAAAAAATTGGAAAAATGCTCTATTTTAATTGGACGGTAAATGTTTTCGCAAAAATTTGTTCTACGCGTTTTTACTACACAAAAACTGAAGGGAAAAATTTCATGCTCTCGCAGGGATTTGAATCCGCATCTCTCTGCTTAAAATGCAGTCATGTGATTGACCTAATAGAAAGTACTGATCAATACCGTCAGCACAGATGTCATTTTGCCTTATTTCTATACTCATGACAATTATGTTGCGTTGTAAGTCAATTAAATGCTAAGAGGTAAACTACACGTAGCAATTTAAGTTAATATTTTGGTTGTTAATTTGAAGCTGCATATGTTTGAAGTTTTCTCAGCTATAATCTTTACCTTATTTGTAAAATTGAGGATAAGGTAAACACTATAGTAAACAGAAAACAGAAATTTTAGATTTTATATGAATAAGACTGACAAAAAAAATTTACTGAAAATAAATATATTTACCAAGAATTGAGTCACTTACTTGCGAAATCCACTTTTTGATTGTTTTTAAAACTTTCTGTATCAAAATATTTGCACTATTTATAAATTTTATACAAGGTGTCCCATAATTTCATGCCCAAGCTTCTCAGGGAGGTAGACAGGATAGAGCTGAACATTTTTCGTCAATAAAATCCTAATCGAAAATGACTGCACGGCCAGATATGGCATAGTGATTGTAAGAGAACACCGATTCAGAAACTTCGATTATGCTAATTATGGAATGAACTATTATTCGCACAAAGTAAAGAGGTTTCTAGAGCAGATGATATTAAGACAGTCTATGTAGTATTAGTATGCAATATATCTTGTAATATTAACTATCACCACTTAATCAAGTGATGATTAATTTAATCAAGAATTTTATCTCCCGAGGAGAGTTTAAGTACAAGGTCTTTATAATTAAAGTTCCATTTTGACATGGCCATAAAAAAAAACTACTGGACCAAACGCTGTAATACTTGGTAATATTATACAAGAGGGCATGAGAAGTTCATACCCACCAAAAAAAAAATTAGTTCAAAAGGTCACCACCAGCATGGAATGGCGCTCTATGCAATATTCGTATACGAAATTAGACACGAAGACACTGGTTAACAATGTGGTTTATGCACATGCGCTTTACAAGTCATTTGGTTTTCAGAAATAAGAATGGGAGCCTCGTTGTCAGTACGCCTCATTTGTTACTAGTCGACGATGCCTGTTACCATGCAAGACCGTGCGTTTCTGGTTAAATATTATTATGAATGCAATAGCAAAGTACGGCAGGCTTTGCAACATCATCGTACCGTTCGACGAATACATGTACGTCGGGGGCCAATGACACCGCAGAGTTTGAAGAAAATGATGACAAAGTTTGAAGCCACAGGTTTTTTATCGGTAGCACCTGGCCGAGTAAGGAAACCCGTCTCTGAGGCAACCGTGGAGGCTGTTTCAGTAGCCGTAGAGGAAGCAAAAATGGAAACCTCACAAGGGGCGTGCAGCGTAAGTGCTGTTGCACGTTGCACGTCTTACCACTGAGTACGGTGTACAAGGTCGTACGTAAAGTGCTGCGGTACTACCCCTACAAAATCCACCTTGTCCAACAACTCGAACCTAACGATCTTCCTCGTAGAGAAACCTTCGCATTGGAATTCCTTGTACGGATGGAGGTGGACGAGCATTGGCCATGAAACTTTTTGTGGACGGACGAAACCCATTTTTACCTGAATGGGGATGTCAACACCCATAACTGCAGGATTTGGGCCACCAGTCCCCCTCATGTTCTCCACCAAATTCCACTGCATTCTCCTAATGTTATCGTGTGGTGTGGTATGGCAGCAAATGTCATAATTGGACCGTATTTTTTTGAAGAGCAGTTGAGAGATGGACTCGTGACATGCACTGTGGCTGCTGCTCGCATGGCGTCGATGTTAAGAAGTTTTGTGATACCAGAACTTCAGCAACGTGGCATTTTAGACAACGATTTTTATGCAGGATGGGGCTCCACCTCATATTGGTACATGTGTCAAACAGTTACTTCAGCAACATTTCACAGATGAACGGATTAAAGGCCGAAACTTCCCCCTTTCTTGGCCACCCCGGTTACCAGATATCAACCCCTGTGACTTTTGGCTCTGGGGTTACCTCAAAGCCACTGTTTATGGTGATAACGTCTGGAATTTGGCGGAACTGAAAGATGCGATACGCCGACAGGTGCGCAACATTTCTCCTGATATGCTACGAGCTACAGTTGAGAACGCAGTAATCCGGTGTAACCTGCTTTCAGTAAATGATGGAGGCCACATTCAACATGTAACTAATTTTAGTAACGATTAAAGACTTGTTAGCCTGTGTCTTCGTGTCTAATTTCGTATACGAATATTGCATAGAGCGCCATTCCATGCTGGTGGTGACCTTTTGAACTAATTTTTTTTTGTTAGGTATGAATTTCCCATGCCCTCTTGTATAATATTACCAAGTATTATAGCTTTTGGTCCAGTAGTTTTTTTTATGGCCATGTCAAAATGGAACTTTAATTATAAAGACCTTGTATGTTGCGAAAGCCGTGAGTACATGGAAATTGGCCCTCTTAAAAAGCTAAGGAATGAAGTTTAAAATGAGTAGCGGTAAAATTGGGGTTCAAAAGGGAAGATACAGAAAGGAAAAAAATTGGGATAAAATATCTTTTTAATTTTCTTTATTTTTATCTCTTTTTATACACGCTTTTTAACCCAATTTTTTCTATAAAAAGTTGATTTTCTCGAACGTAGTTTTTAGAAAATGGAAAAGAAGATGACGTGACATATCACATGTCATTTGTATTTCTAAATTTACGTTCGTTTCTCATCATTTGCGATCGAATGACATATCACATGTCATTTGCAAACTTTAATATTTCAAAGAGCACGTGACTGGAATATTCCAAGGGAACGATTTGGGAACAATTTGGCCCAAACTACATAGTAATGTAAATCTTGCCTAGAGGAATCTCTATAGCTAATTCCACTCCTTTTCATATCTAAATACCATTTAGACCAGATAGTCCCCTCTAACCTTTTCCTCCGTAAATACAACCCCTGTGAGCCAAATTATAAAGAGCGAAGTAGCACGTGCCCAAATTTAAACAAAATTCTATTCTTCCACTACTTAAAGAATATGAACTTAAATTCTAAGACAGCTATATAGTATGCCTTAAAAAGATATGAAGATAAAGCAGATTACATTAAGCTGCTATTAGGTAAGCTTCTAATTGATTTCTTCATTTATTTAAACAGCGAAGACAGAATTACTAAAGTGAACCTACTAACTCCGTAATTAAGTTACGAAGGGAAGTCCGCAAGACATAAATTGTAATTTAAAATACAGAATGTCCAAAAAGTATCTCTACACTTTTAGAAAATAATTAAGACAGTTTTTTGACAATGTTTAGAAATTTCAATATGCGCACTATTAGTCGCACGCGGCATATAGAGTCGATAAGAGATTTCTAACCAGATTCTGTGAAGCACTGGAGAACAGGCAGTCTCGATGGCCGCTGTAATTCAACTTTTCAGTTCGTCAATTTTCACAGATTGGAGCACCATCTACTGTTCATTTCTTATTTCTCAATATACTCATCGCTGTTGTTGATACATTTGTCCCATTGACATATTAGGCCTTTGATACCTTCTCGAAAGAAAACTTGCCTCTTCTACCGAGTCCCTTCGCACTTCACTTTCAAATTCCTCGTCATTTGCAAAACGCTCGGTACAATGAGATCCGGGATATAGGGGCATTTTCAAGAACTTCCCAGGCTAGATCCTGAACTTTGTTTTGAGTCAATTGAGCCGTATGAGTTCTAGCATTGTCGTGATGGAGAATTACCCCTCTACGCCATATCCACTCTAAACTTTGTAAACTAAATGAAAACTAAATTTAATTTCTCACTTGGGACGCTAAATGACTACATTAAACGCGAGCCGGTTTCGTTTTGTGACTCACTGACTTTCCTTCGTATATTTCATAAAACTGTAAACAGCACATTGATGTCAACCTATTGCTCGTCAAATATTATGGCACTATTTCTGAGAAACATTGATAATTTTATTCCTTTTCCTTTCCTCGACAAAGTCGAACTCTTCCAAAACAATAGCATCACACCATCCATGTCCCCGAGTTAAATCCGTTCACAAGCGATATCGGCGGGTATTGTCGATCAAAGCCGATCGGAGAAAGCGTTGCCATTGGCAACTTGCCAATATTATTTTAATAGAACTATTGCTGTGGTATAGCATAATAAAATACGTTTTCTTAACAATGGATTTTTTCATTGCGCAATTTTTCCAAAAATTTTATAAAAATACAGTAGGTGGTCGCCAACTTTTTTATTGACAATTACCAAAAGGTGCATACGGTTTGTATTTTTTTGTTTTTTTCATTTTTCAGTTTATTCTAAGATCCACAAGATAAAATTCATTCTCTCATGAAGAGGTTTCTATCATTTTCTATCGATCCTTTATTTTTAAATCACTACTTGATTCAGTCTATTGTCCATTTATTCACTTAATCACTTATCTCCTTTGGTTTTCAAGTTAGGTAAATATTATGGGCCGTTCATATTTCTTTTGTACATCCTTTTCTTCTTTATTAATCCTCTGCGAAACGAATGGCAAAGTCCATTAAGTTTTACCCGGCAAGATCAATTACTTATCTATTAAAAAACACAAATCGTTAACTTCGTTTTACAATAGAAACCGCAAGAAATCACTCCAGGTCATCAACAAAAATAAAATGAAATTGATAGAAACTTTACAATACAATAAAGGGAGAACAGAGTTTCCGGCTAGTTTCGCCATTTATTCCCGGCTTTATCAAGGATATAAACTACACTAGAGGCTTCTCGCCCTTTTATACAGAAATATGGTACAATGGAGTAATATGATTGGATAAAAATACTACGAATGGCATGACAAAGGCAATACAGACAATGAAGATAGAAATAAAATAAACAATATACTGTAGGTGTACGATGATTGGATAAGAATACCAGAGTGCCTAGCAAAACGATTTCGTAAAATACCCTGACTTTCCCCGGTTACAAAAAATTCCGTGACTTTTCCCGGTCGCTAGTCACCCTTGGAATACAGCGAATGAAAATAAGAGAATGGGTGCACTAAAAAAGATACACTAACTGGATGAAAGCAGAAAAAAAACCGATAGGATAACAAATAACAGAAAACAGAATACAAAAAGTGAGGACATAAATGGATAAAGAAAAGTTGATCCATAAAAGAATATATAAAAAAAAATAAAAAAAAGAGAATTACAGGAAATCTGAGACGGAATTGAGAATGGAAAAAATGTCAAAATCCGTTTGACAGTTAAGGAGGTCAGGAGACGAGTTCTTTGCCTTGAAAATTTCTATGGATTCCAGAGTTGCGGTTTTAAAAGGGTCATTACAGAAATGGAGAACGGACATCACTTCTTCACATTTCTTAGATGCGTGTCCTGTGATGGCGAGATGGTTTGCATAATGGCATTTGTCGTCTTTTTTCTGGAATGACTTCATATGTTCTTTAAAGCGGACAGCGAAGTTACGGGATGAAGTTACTTGTCACAAACTCCGCAGTCTAGTCGAAATACACCAGAACGGGAATATTTATGTTGTGGGCGGGAGGGTTCATCGTATGAAAACACGGAGTGGAAGATCGGAAGGAGATGTGCAGGCCAAGTGAAAAAAGGAAATTAGTTAGGTGGGAAAAATGGAGGTCAAGGGAAGGTATAGAATCCCATTTCTTGGGCGGGGATGGAACTTCAGGCTTGGGGTTGAGTAAGGCGAGTTTTCTGCGACTTATTAGACGGGAAAAGGTGGAGGGAGAAAAACCATTCGTAGAGGCAAGGGATCGGATGATGCGAAATTCAGAGGAACAAGAAGAAGGGTTGAGAGGTAGCTTGAGGGCACGATGATAAGGAAACTGAGGGAAGCAAGTTTATGGGAAGAAGGGTGTGATGAAGAATGGTGGATTAAGTTAGAAGATGTGGTAGGTTTATGGTAAACAGAAGAAGTGATGGGTGACGGGGCCATTAGCGATGAGAACGTCGAGGAAAGGGATAAACTTGTTAACTTCGGTGTCGGATGTGAACTGAATGTAGGAGAAGGAATTAAAAATCGTAGAGATAGCATCAGGGGAGGTAGTACGGGAATCAAATATTATTAGGATATCCTCAACGTAACGGTGGTAAGAGATGATTGTGGAATTAGAAAGGAGGGGGAGGGGACAAAGGTAAGTTCTAGGTTTTGGAGATAGACTTCAGAGAGGAAGCTGCTATTTCTGTATATAAGGGGAGAAGCCTCTAGTGTAGTTTATATCCTAGATAAAGCCGGGAATAAACGGCGAAACTAGTCGGAAACTCTGTTCTCCCTTTATTTTATTGTAAAGTCTCTACCAATTTCATCAACAAGATGTTACAACAGGCAGCAAGATTCAGTGTGCTTTGCATCACTTTGCGTAAGGAACTGCAGGCACTTGGCATTCCCGGATGAATAGCTGCACACAAGCCGAATATCTCGCCCAACAACAATGCCGCCAGATTCCAGTGGTGTTTGGAACGCCGATATTGGACTATCAAAGGGCGAAAAATCATCTTGTGGAAGGAGGAATCGCGCTAAACTCTGTACCAGTTTGATAGGCGTGTTTGGATACGGCGAATGCCCCGAGTGCGCCTTTTACCAGGGTTCATCGTTCCAACCGTAAAGAGTTTTTCATGGCAAGACTTGCGAACCTCAGAAAGTAAAAAAAAAAAAAAAAAAAAAGGAAATTGTCTAAATCATAGCTCTCAAAGATTTGCCTTTCCTTGTCGATAACCTATTTTCTCCGTGCTCGTTTTTCACCAAATCGTTTATCATCATCTAAATCTTTTTTCGTTGTTTTTTCTCTCACTGCACTATGGAAACAGAATTAGACAGGAAATGGTAGGTAATGACAAGACGTTGAACGCCTTAATGAATAGGTAATGACAAGATGTTCTCAACATACTTACCTTTTCATATTTTCTGGACGTTTTTGGTGCACTTTCACGCTCTTTTTCTTCCACGTTGAAATCATTGTCTGAACCACTATTTGAATAAGCTTTCGGTTAGAGCCAGTTCACCATAAGCTTCAGTGCATCTGGTTTACCTGCTTTTGCCTTTGTTCCTTTAACTGCATTGTCTTTGAGTACAGGTTTTACAGAAATTCTTAGAAAACAGATGAAAATTAACGAGAAAGTTCAAAGAATTTAAAATGACTGTTAAATTTTATTATAAATTAGCCATGGTGACTCAGTGATAGTGGACGATGATGAAGATGGAGAAATTTCTGCTGGAGTTTTTGAATTATATTACGCTAACGGGAATGCCTGGTCCTAGTATCACCTCGTAAAGAGCACGCGAAGCCGGCGAACTTAAAATTTTGCGAGGAGACATCGTCGAGCGAAAATAATAGAAGCCGTCATTACCGCTGTCTCACCCCCGTGGATAGCAATCGTTCGATCCGAGAAGCGAACCGCGAGCGAGCTCCACGATTTGCTAGGAAGCGGGGGATGCAAGTGAGCAGCGGGAAAATTCGTAATAAAAACCAGGGCGTCTTGGAAGAAATTAGATGGGTGGCTAATTTCATGGACAAAGGAAAGGAGAAGTTCCGCATCTCTCCGAGCCTCAGCGAGTGCCAACATCGACTCAGCAAAGTGGTGAGCATTACGATATGAACTTTAGGAAAAATTTTTTAATGACTTTAATTTTTTGAAGCCAAACCATTCTACAAATGGGTGGAAATCCAGTTCATGTATCCAAGGCTCTAAAGAGGAAAAGTGTCACAAAACTCTCATTGTGTACAGCAGGAATTTCCCACCACTAAGGAATTTTACCGGTCGAAACCCGTGGCGGAGAGATCGGGACAGCGACGAAAGATTCTCCGACACCCATCTCAGGCAAGGCTGGCTTCCAATGTAAACACGGTGGTCTACAAGTCCAGCTCTATAAAAAGTAACGTAGACATTAATAATAATAATAATAATAATAATAATAATAATAATAATAATAGTGTAGATAAATTATTATTAAATTCTTGTCCTAAAGTTACTGCTCCCATTGACTTTAATTTAATGACCATTGAGTGAGCAAACGATAATACTAATTATTTGCTATTTGCAACCCGATTCTTTGAGCTTCCGTGGTTACGAACTATCATTAGCGACGAATGGTGTTGTGGACTCTCATTCATCCGTTGCCCCAGCTGATGAAACGATACTTGTGCTCTGCAATTCAGCTACTTCGACAGCCAACTGGGATTCTTCATTCCGGACTGGACCCAAAGATTTCCATCGTATTCCCGGCGTGAATCTCTCAGCCGGTAACGTCGGCTGGATCCAGTTTGGCTTACCGCGCTCGGTGAGCGGAGTAGCGGTGTGCTGTAGTGAATCGACATTTATCTTAAGCTATCATAAATTATTAGCAATATAAGTTTTAAGGTGAAGAGCTGCCTACTAATTCTTTTTCTTGTTCTTGTATTGCAGTATACCCCAGTCGGTTGACTTACCTTTCATGGTGGCCGTTTTCCTACGGTCGTATAACCCCACTACAGGAGTACTGTGATTCGAGCTTCTATAGCCACATTAGCCAAAGCCAAACATTTGCTCAGCGAGAAGCGGATCGTCAATCCAGAGAAGATTGCATCATGCACGCTTCCACGTTAATCATGTAAAATTAATATCACTGAAAATTTGCAGTGTAATTGATAATCTATAATCGAGGATTATTTTTGAGTTTGTTAATTTTAAATTTGTTGCAAAAGCTATTGTAATTTCTTTCTATTGTTTTATTAAAACTTTAAATGGAATTTTTCACGCCTCCCGTCCCATATCTGCTTATGTATTTAAGCGCACTTTGCTTTTCACAATTTTAAATATGTGAGGTTGAGTGTTGGATGTATTATTATCGACTATGCAACTTGAATAGCAAGAATGGACTCCGTAGAGGGAGTCGCTTGATTGTCAGGATTTGGAGTCTAATGTAATACAGGCTGGATTCCTCTGACTGAATTACAGCCTATCAATCTGAAACTCGACTGCCTTTCAAATTAAACCGGCGACAATTTCCTGTAAAACAAGCCTTTGCTATGACAATTAATAAACTAGTAAGGGCAAACACTGGAGCGCAATGATAGTGGACAAGGGCAGTTTTACATCACATTCTCCAGAGTAAACCGATATTAGATAAAAAGAAAGTGAAGATTCCCCATTGCAGAGTAAAATGGTAGAAAATAGCAACAAGATGTTTACTCAAAATTCAGTGTAGCGTGAAGTGTTTTGAATGAAATGAAAATTTAAAAAAAAGTCAACGAATGCTTTAACATAATCCCATCAGTGCCAATTAAATCTGGCGAGTGGGGCACGAGAAAGGGTCCACGTCCCTTGCCAGGATAATTCAGTGGATTAACTATCGTCTCTGCATTAATCATACCTTAAGAATCTATTAAACTATTAAGTACTCCAGCCAAAACATCGTGCACTTGTACAATACACTATGTATCACGTGACTACAATTGCGTGTGTATGGGCTTTACTATTATTTTATTTTATTCAAATATTTTAACTTTTTTTTTGTTTTTTGGTTTTTATTTCTGTGTTTCTTTCTTTTATTCAAGTTTGATTTTTTTGTGACTGCTTATTCATAGTTTCTTCCTTTCCTATTTTCCTTATAAAATTATAGCTCCTTTATGGGTCTTCTACCTTTAATTTGTTTTCAGTTTAATCATATAGCTCTGTCATATTATGTTATTTATGCTATTTTCAGAAGCACGATTTCTAACTTTAACCTTTTTCAGAATTATTTAAATCATTTTAGCATTAAACTTAATTATTCTTTCATTCAATGAAATGTGGAAAGCAGATTCTAAAGATATTTCTTTCCTCACAAAGTATAGTTTTTGATGAATATTACTGGTTTATAAAAAATAAAGTAGGTGGCATTTCAGCCAAATTTATAACTGATTTTTCCCTGAATTTAATCGATAAATTTCTAAAGTAGTTCCGAATAAGTCGTACAAACTTCAGTAAATTCCACGAATACTTATAATTTAATCTCCCCCCACCCTTCATTAATCGTATTTCCTATTGCTTATTCTAAGCGACTTTAATTTTAACTTTAATAGCAACATATGTCAACCTGTTTAAACAACCGCACTTTAATCTGTACTCTCAGTGAATTCTTAGAATTTTCACAGCGGATCATCTTTGCTTTCTAATCGTCTCCATGGAGTTCAAGGCAGGGATTTCAACTTCCAATAGTTGGCAGTTGTGGTTCTGAAATAAGGACTATCTTGTTCTGAAATTATCCTAACAACAAGACAGTCCTTTCACCTTTTCGTTAATCTTTTACAAAGTAACTAACTGAAGCACCGGCATCGCTCGGAGAAAAATATACTAATTCTAATAAACTCTTCGTCTGTCTGACTGAAGCCAACAAAGAAAGTTACAACAATCCGATGCCAGGGAGAGTCGTAACAACACCACCTAAAGAGAAAGCCTGAGTGCGGAAACGTCATACATTGTTACATCATGATACGAAGTCATAATTTAGAGCTTATTATTGGTAGAAATGCGATTAAAGATGACTTTTTATGATGATGTAACAATGTATGAAATTTTCGCGCTCAGGCTTTGAGTAGAGGTGGTGTTGGTCGTAACCACCGAGAGAGAGGGCCTCCACACGCAAATATAATAGTGTATATAGAAAATAAAAGATACACTGTATTACCGCTGCTTTCATTCTTGATGCTGCTTCACGGAACAATCGCAGAAGTCCCCAATAAACAAAGCAAACAACGACGTCACAATTTGTCAATCGAGGCCAACGAGAAACAGGCCAGGGCACTCAAAACCCATGATCATCAGTATTTTTTTCGTTTGTTGACTTTTGAGTGCTCTGGCTTGTCTCTCGTTGGCCTCGTTATCAATGCTGGCAAAAATCAACGCCACCTATACTCCGTCCAACGAAAGAAAAACTGGGCGTGTCTAATTTCAGATTTCAATTGTTAGACATTGCTGCTAAGTAATATTAACAATGTTTAACAATTGAAACTGGAAATTAAACTCTACACGCCCAGTTTTTCTTTCGTTGGACAGAGTATAAAAAACAAGGCTTGCTCTCGTAGCCGACGAGAAAGACAGGCCTGGGCCGAAGCAACACCACCTAGACAGAAAGCCTGATAATGGACATGTCATCATCGTTAGTCGACCATTGTTAATCCTATTTTTACCAATAATAAGGCTTAAATTTGGTGGACTAACGATGATGTAACAACGTAGCCTACGAAAAAGACAGGCCCCGGCGCGGAAAAGTCACCTGACCATGATAGGCTGATCAACAATCCAACCTTCATTGTTTTCAACAAACGAAAAAATACTGATTCTTAAAATCCAAGTTGGAAACAATGAGGGCTACATTGTTATTCAGCCTAGGATGATCAGATGACTTTTCCGCGCCGTGGCCTGTCTTTATCGTCGGCTACGTGTAACAAAGTATGACGTTTCCGTTATCAGGCCTTCTGTCTAGGCGTGACCACCGAGACAGAAGTCCTCCGCAATGAAACTGAATACATTGTTGCATCACATAGATAGTGCATTGTTATTCGTATTTCTACCAATAATAAGCCCTGAATTTGCACTATCTATGATGATGTAACAATGTATTCAGTTTCATTGCGGAGTCCTTCTCTCTCGGTGGTCACGACTGTACCAATGTGCACTGATATTGCACTTCATATGGTGAAGTAGGGCTACGACAACGAGAAAGACAGGGCCAACACC